>JALDNG010002002.1:0-38227 GCA_024349245.1 Neodontobutis hainanensis | reverse complement strand
TCACTCCCTCAGCTTCAACCCTTCAGTGTCAATCCTCAGTGTCACTCCTCAGCTTCAATCCTTTAGTGTCAATACTTCAGTGTCGCTCCCTCAGCTTCATTCCTTCAGTGTCAATCCATCAGTGTCACTCCCTCAGCGTCGCTCCCTCAGCTTCAACCTTCAGTGTCACTCCCTCAGCGTCGCTCCCTCAGCTTCAATCCTTCAGTGTCACTCCCTCAGTGTCACTCCCTCAGCGTCGCTCCTTCCGTGTCAATACCTCAGTGTCACTCCCTCAGCATCAATCCCTCAGCGTCGCTCCCTCAGCTTCAAATCTTCAGTGTCAATCCATCAGTGTCACTCCCTCAGCGTCGCTCCCTCAGCATCAATCCCTCAGAGTCGCTCCCACAGAGTCGCTCCTCAGTGTCGCTCCTTCAGCATCAATCCTCAGCATCAGTCCTCAGCGCCAATCCCGCCAGTGTCAATCCCTCAGCGTCGCTCCTCAGCATCAATCCTCATCGTCACTCCTCAGCTTCAATCCTTCAGTGTCAATCCCTCAGTGTCACTCCCTCAGCGTCGCTCCTCAGCTTCCTTACCTTTAGTGTCAATACTTCAGTGTCGCTCCTCAGCTTCAATCCTTCAGTGTCAATCCATCAGTGTCACTCCCTCAGCGTCGCTCCCTCAGCTTCAACCTTCAGTGTCACTCCCTCAGCGTCGCTCCCTCAGCTTCAATCCTTCAGTGTCACTCCCTCAGTGTCACTCCCTCAGCGTCGCTCCTTCCGTGTCAATACCTCAGTGTCACTCCCTCAGCATCAATCCCTCAGCGTCGCTCCCTCAGCTTCAATCCTTCAGTGTCAATCCATCAGTGTCACTCCCTCAGCGTCGCTCCCTCAGCATCAATCCCTCAGAGTCGCTCCCACAGAGTCGCTCCTTCAGCATCAATCCCTCAGCATCAGTCCCTCAGCTTCAATCCTTCAGTGTCACTCCCTCAGTGTCACTCCCTCAGCGTCGCTCCTTCCGTGTCAATACCTCAGTGTCACTCCCTCAGCATCAATCCCTCAGCGTCGCTCCCTCAGCTTCAAATCTTCAGTGTCAATCCATCAGTGTCACTCCCTCAGCGTCGCTCCCTCAGCATCAATCCCTCAGAGTCGCTCCCACAGAGTCGCTCCCTCAGTGTCGCTCCTTCAGCATCAATCCCTCAGCATCAGTCCCTCAGCGTCAATCCCGTCAGTGTCAATCCCTCAGCGCCGCTCCTCAGCATCAATCCCTCATCGTCCTCCTCAGCTTCAATCCTTCAGTGTCAATCCCTCAGTGTCACTCCTCAGCGTCGCTCCTCAGCTTCCTTACCTTTAGTGTCAATACTTCAGTGTCGCTCCTCAGCTTCAATCCTTCAGTGTCAATCCATCAGTGTCACTCCTCAGCGTCGCTCCTCAGCTTCAACCTTCAGTGTCACTCCTCAGCGTCGCTCCCTCAGCTTCAATCCTCAGTGTCACTCCTCAGTGTCACTCCCTCAGCGTCGCTCCTTCCGTGTCAATACCTCAGTGTCACTCCTCAGCATCAATCCCTCAGCGTCGCTCCCTCAGCTTCAATCCTTCAGTGTCAATCCATCAGTGTCACTCCTCAGCGTCGCTCCCTCAGCATCAATCCCTCAGAGTCGCTCCCACAGAGTCGCTCCTTCAGCATCAATCCCTCAGCATCAGTCCCTCAGCTTCAATCCTTCAGTGTCACTCCCTCAGTGTCACTCCCTCAGCGTCGCTCCTTCCGTGTCAATACCTCAGTGTCACTCCCTCAGCATCAATCCCTCAGCGTCGCTCCCTCAGCTTCAATCCTTCAGTGTCAATCCATCAGTGTCACTCCCTCAGCGTCGCTCCCTCAGCTTCAACCTTCAGTGTCACTCCCTCAGCGTCGCTCCCTCAGCTTCAACCTTCAGTGTCACTCCCTCAGCGTCGCTCCCTCAGCATCAATCCCTCAGAGTCGCTCCCTCAGAGTCGCTCCCTCAGTGTCGCTCCCTCAGTGTCGCTCCCTCAGAATCAATCCCTCAGTATCAATACCTCAGTGTCGCTCCCTCAGAGTCGCTCCCTCAGAGTCGCTCCCTCAGCGTCGCTCCCTCAGAGTCGCTCCCTCAGTGTCGCTCCCTCAGAATCAATCCCTCAGCGTCAATCCCTCAGCGTCAATCCCTCAGCGTCAATCCCTCAGCGTCAATCCCTCAGCGTCAGTCCCTCAGCGTCAGTCCCTCAGAATCGCTCCCTCAGTATTAATCCCTCAGTATCAATCCCTCAGTATCGGTCCCTCACATTCAGTCCATCAGCATAAATCCCTCAGAATTAGATTATGTGCCCCTCAGTATCGATCTGTCAGTATCGATCTGTTAGTATCGATCTGTCAGTATCGATCCCGGTGGAATAAAGTGAAAGAAAGCTGTGACCTTTGAGTGGATCGGCAGGACGTCCACAAACAGGAAGGGCCTCTGACCTTTACCTCCACAGGAACAGAAACAGAGCCCTGGAAACTCCACCACACGTTTAAGGGCTTCAGGCACGAGTCAACTGGAACAGTCTCTGCTCCAGGTGCATTCATCGTTTAAAGGAGCTCATTAATATTCAGATAAACTCTCCAGAGAAAAGCCACGCTCAGAGTCTTCAAACAAAAATGTCCTGCTCTGGGCTTTAATGAGAAGTCTACAGTTAAACTATATTCAGATAAAAGGTCCAAAGTGTTTTCTGATGGACTTAAATTAGGTTTAAATTAGACTTTACCCAATTTAAAGTGTGTTTGTTAGATTTTTACCAGGCGTTATGGTGTTAAAGTGGGGCTTTGAAAGGTTTTTAATGGTTTTAGTGGGACTTCAACAGGCTCAAAGTGATTTTAGTCTTCCGTTTAGTTTTACCGTGACAGATTTCAGTCGGGCTAAGTGCCTTTAGTTGTTTTTTTATTCAGGCCTCTTTGGTGAACAATGCAGGAGTGGGTTTGAGCTGGATTTGAACAGGCTTTAAGTTGGTCTACTCTAAGGAATGATTTAGCTCAGAACACATTAACAAAATAATTCCTTAAAGCTTTAAGTTAAAGCCACATTTTTATTTTAGAAAGTCAAAAAACAAGTCTATGTCATCCTAAAATAGTCTGCGGCACTTTCACACTCTGCATTTTGTCTTCGTTGTCTGATACTTACATTTAGAATGAAATACAAAGAGAGCTGTCTTGTGAGAGAAACTCTTGAGTGAAGTTCACAGTTCAGAGTCTTCTCCATAACCTTCACCTTTATGAAGCCAAGGCTGAATGACCTTCTTTATCTTTGAGATTAACTGTCACAGAGGTCATTGACGAGCCTCCTTCTGCTCTTAAAGCTCTTAAAACATGTTCCAATCACGTCCTAAAAGCGTGGTCTAATTATTAAGTTATATCTCAGCTGTTGTTAGCACAGCGGCTAACGTGTGGCTCAAAATAACACCCTTTCAAACAGAAATAACGCCTTAAATCACACAAAACACACCGAGCTGCTGTCAGATTCACTGCTATATGTCCTCACGCTGTATTTAATACATTAAAACCCGTCGTTATTAAAGTATGGCATAGATAAATTGAAAATGAGCAGGGTTAACTCACCTCTTGTCACTTCATAGACTTCCGCTGCGGTCGACCGGGGCCTACTCAAATTCTCCTGTGTCATTTATTTAATAAAACTCGCCCTAAAATCAACCTAAACGACGATACCAATATTGTTTTTAGTTTAGAACAAGTGTATACCGTTAAATTAATGAGTAGATAAACTGACAAAGAGAAAAACACGGTTATTTTTCGGATTTATGAACAGGCGGTAGTTGGACGCCTGCGTTAGCGCTGTGTGGGTCCTGTCACTGAGGACAGTTGTTAGTAGCATGATGGCAGCTTCAGCTCGTTCTCAGGCCATTTCTCTTTACAAACTGCTATTGAGAGAGAGCAGTAAGTTCCCATCTTACAACTACAGGTAAGTTCTCTTATTCTAGATCAATAAGCAATCTTTTTGAGCGCGTTTATGTCGCCGATAATGCGTTGAAGCTGCTCATGCTAACATGCTAAAGTGGGCGGTTGTGTTTACATGGTGCTACAGAACTTTAGATAAAACTAACGAAAACAGCGGAACGGAGGAAAAGATGGGTTTGAAATTCACAGAGATGGTAGGCGTAATGTTGGCAGGCTTATATCCGAAGTGGTAGAGTTAAAAGGAAAGTATTTCTTGCGTTTTCTTCACTTTTTGTGTGAGATTTCTGCTGGAGACAAAGGACACATGACGCAGTTACATCAGGAATAAAAAGTTTAGTCCACAATGGTCTTTATGGAACAGGTTTAGGCTGGTCTGGAACAGGTTTAGTCTGGTCTTTATGGAACTGGTTTACTTTAGTCTTTATGAAACAGGTTTAGTCTGGTCTTTATGGAACAGGTTTAGTCTGGTCTGGAACAGGTTTACTATGGTTTTTATGGAACAGGTTTAGTCTGGTCTGGTCTTTATGGAACAGGTTTACTTTAGTCTTTATGAAACAGGTTTAGTCTGGTCTTTATGGAACAGGTTTAGTCTGGTCTGGAACAGGTTTAGTCTGGTCTTTATGGAACAGGTTTAGTCTGGTCTGGAACAGGTTTAGTCTGGTCTTTATGGAACAGGTTTAGTCTGGTCTTTATGGATCAGGTTTAGTCTGGTCTTTATGGAACAGGTTTAGTCTGGTCTGGTCTTTATGGAACAGGTTTAGTCTGGTCTGGAACAGGTTTAGTCTGGTCTTTATGGAGCAGGGTTAGTCTGGTCTGGAACAAGTTAGTCTGGTCTTTATGGAACAGGTTTAGTCTGGTCTTGATGGATCAGGTTTAGTCTGGTCTTTATGGAACAGGTTTAGTCTGGTCTGGAACAGGTTTAGTCCGGTCTAAATCAGAGACAAGTCCAGAGTAAAGGTCAGTGTGATTAAACCTGACTCAGCAGAAAACACAAAGAGGATTAACACTGAGTCATGGATCAGAGTCAGACTGAGGTCTGTCTGCATTAACTGAACCTGGACTAAACCTGGGTTTAGTTGGATTAGAACAGGTTTTACATGGATTATTGTATTTATCTAATTACCTTCCACTCAGTCTCTAGTAATAAAACAATAAAACTCAAACCTGTTCAAATCCAGCTCAAACCGGTTCAAATACAGCTCAAACCTGTTCAAATCCAGCTCAAACCGGTTCAAATCCAACTCAAACCTGTTCAAATCCAACTAAAGACTCTTGTTTGACCTGAGTTTGTCTTTTTTCACAAACGTAGCGTCGTTAATGGATTCTGTAAATGAGCTGCTGCTAATGACGCCTCAACGACACAAGGACGAGTTTATTATAAAACACAAAAATGTAAAAATCAACACTGATGAAGAGTTTCCCAAAGTCAGACTCTTCATTAAATCTTAAATGAGAGACAAAAGTGTGACAAATGAGATTAAAAACGACTCAGAAACCAACGCCTCTCAGAGCTTTGCCCTGATGAGGACGTGACCGTGTCAGTGTGTGTGTTTCAGGACGCACGCTCTGAGGAGAGTGCGTGATGCCTTCAGGGACAACGGGAAAGTGGAGGACCCAGAGACGATACACAGACTTCTGGAGGAGGGCCGCAGGAGCCTGGAGCTCATCCAGAGACAGGTCAGGCTGAAAACAAATCAGTGCAAATGTTCTCTACAGACCCTCACAGTCTGTGTCTAAGTCCTCTTTTCACCTGAGGGTCTCAGAGGTCAGAGGTCAGAAGAAACCCTTTACCCTGCACGGCTCGTCTGAAGACACAAACATCTGTGAGTCCTGTCTCTTCAAACAGCGTCTGAGGCTTTGATTAAGACATTTACATAAAGCTGCTGAGAAACGGCTCCAAAACTAAAAACTATAAAAACAGATCAAAGCAGAATTAAAAACAGATTAAAAACACATAAAAACAATAAAAACAGATCAATACAGACACAAAGCTGACACCAGCCCTGCTTTCTTTTTATTCACCAACGTTTATTAGCAACTTTTGGAAAGGATCAATTTAGAAAAAACACAGTCTGAAGGAGACTTTAGGCAGTAAAGAGGGTCCAGGTCCAGGTCCTGGTCCTGGTCCTGGTCCAGGTCTAGGTCCAGGTCCAGGTCCAGGTCCTGGTCTGAGTTCTACAGGGTTTAGTGAAGAGTAGGGTGTGTCTGGAGGAGGTTCTGCTGCAAAGTGAGTGAGTCTCAGAGGAAAGATGATGGATCACAGCTGCAGCCTCCACTGTTCCCCTGAACTGTCTGTGGTCTAACCCAGGACTACACCAGGACTAAACCAGGGCTAAACCAGGGCTAAACCAGGGCTAAACCGGGTCTAAACCAGGTCTAAATCAGGTCTAAATCAGGACTAAACCGGGTCTAAACCAGGACTAAACCGGGTCTAAACCGGGTCTAAACCAGGACTAAACCGGTCTAAACCGGTCTAAACCGAGACTAAATTGGGTCTAAACTGGGACCAAACCGACTAAACCAGGTCTAAATCGGGTCTAAACCGGGACCAAACCGGGTCCAAACCGACTAAACCGGGACCAAACCGGGTCTAAACCAGGTCTAAACCGGGACCAAACCGGTCTAAACCAGGTCTACACCGGGTCTACACCAGGACTAAACCGGTCTAAACCAGGACCAACCGGGACTAAACCAGGACTAAACCAGGACTTAACTGGGTCAGATGTTAGAGTATTAAATGATAGAGTAGATGTTAAGTTTAGTTGTTTTTCTTTGGAGCCAATCAAACAGTTCGTTAGTGGAGGTGGGCGGAGCTGAAGGGGAGGACACGTGAAGGTGAACAGGAACCGGTCTAAACCTGGCCTGAACCTAGTCTGAGTTGGACTTAAGTTTGGTCCAAGTCTGAGGAAGGGTCTAAAGCCTGTCGGGACAGAGTCAGAATAAAGACTCATAAAGAGTTTTCAGTTGTGACGCTGTATTAAAGTGCAACTAAACCCCTGGTCAGAACCGAATTCCGCCCACTGGCAATATTTGAAAAATGCTGGAAAAGTGGGCGGAGACAGATGCGGATTGATTGACAGCTCAGTTGTGAGAAGTGCAAAGATGGAGAGTGACTGGAGTGACGCAAGTAGCTTTGCAACAGAGCGGTCATTTGAAGTGGAGGACTTTTCTCCCCTCCTTCACCCGAAGAGGAGGAGGGTGAATTGTCATTACAGACAGGGCCAGAGCCTTATCAATTCGAGCCGCTGGCTCAAGTCGCGCCCAGATACCGGCAATGCTATCGAAGCAGCAGCACAAGAGAGAATGGGGCCAGTGTCGGAGTGGTAAAAATTAGCATTATGGCTAATTTAGGCTAATGCTCAGCAAAGGCTAACGAACTTTTTAAAAATTGCAAACCTATGCATTTAGTTTGATTTTGGCATGTAGTGTTAATAATTAGCAAAAATATTTGAAATCTAGTTAGAACATCTCAACAGGTGCACCTGTGGGCACTGCAGCTCACTGTCCCGGGAGAGAATGTCTGTTGTAGGGAGATACCCAAGGTATAGCTATGAAATATCACAAGACCCAGATTGTTCAGTACACTTAATTCATTTACTAAGTAATCTACACAAAACCCACAATCCTCGATATCAAATAATAAATAAATCATCCTAACAAAGTAGTAAAAGTAAGCATTCTCATATTATAGGTAATGCATAGGTGTGACCAGATTGGTGGAGTAGACTGCATAACAGCCCATCCAGGCTTTGAGCCAGTAGCTCTAAACCCCTATGTATTACAAGCTGTATATGGCACTTATCTCCAGTTATTTGGTGAAATGGAAGATACACTTACAAACAGGTTAGTTCCAGTATGAAAAGATCAATATTATTATAAATCTTTTTTTTTTTACCCTCCACTTCAACATACACATGCACCTCCTCTTTTTCAGTCGTTACGCTGCGCTGTGACCAGGACATATATATATATATATATATATATATATATATATATATATATATATATATATATATATATATATATATATATATACACACACACACACACACACACACACACACCAAAACCCTTTCCCATATGCCAAGGGTAAAAGAAGTGTCTAATGTTCTTTTTTGCTCCTCATGAACTTCTGTACACCTGAATGTCGGTCGGTCACCAAGGACTGGACCACGACACCTCTTTGCTCAAGAAGAGACAGGCTTCTTACAAATCCTTCCTTCTCCATTCGTTGGCTGTTTCCGGCTTTATTGCTCTGCAAACTCAAAAATACTTTAGAGCAATGCACAGTATATAGTTTTTCACATAACAAAATACTTCATTGTGTAGTACCTGGACTAGTTGGATGTCTATGACCACATTGGCTTTGAGATCCATCATTGTGTAGCTGCCATATTTTGCTGAATGTCCTACAATTGTTATTTGCACTTTAGTCAACAAAGCCCGGTAGCAGCAGCAGCAGCTGCTGTATGTATGTATGTACATAAAAAAGTTATTTATTACCGGGTGAATCAGCTCATGTCCCCACCAAGAGTCACAGCCCCAGCAGCAATGGTGTTTTCAATAAGGATATCCTGCTCAATCTTCCACTGCCAGTTTATTGTGGGAATAAGGAGTCTGGCCTGATGCTTGTGGAAGCACTGCTCAGAGATT
The DNA here is from genome assembly GCA_024349245.1 of Neodontobutis hainanensis. Taxonomy (NCBI): domain Eukaryota; kingdom Metazoa; phylum Chordata; class Actinopteri; order Gobiiformes; family Odontobutidae; genus Neodontobutis; species Neodontobutis hainanensis. The sequence goes on along the minus strand of JALDNG010002002.1, from coordinate 29,638 downwards.
CCCTTTTTGAAAGCATCTAAGAACTAAAGAAAAAAAACAGACATCTTCATAAAATGACTTGGTGTGCAAACATAAGGGCACCATATATTATCTCTCACCTTTGATGTCTGGCAAAATGATGAGCCAGTGAACAGAACAGCTGCACAAAGCTGTAGGTTTCCCGCTGGTATATTGTTTACCGTTGGCTGGCTCGACCAGTCCCTGGAATACTCGCAGTGAGCACAGTGCTGTTTGACTTGGAGAAGTGTCCCAATGGTTGTTTGTGAAACAGCACAACTCCAGCTGCAGACAGGGCATTTTCTAAAAAGCTCCAGCAATTTATCTTCATAAACTATGTACTTATTAGTATGTTTGTGTGGTAACACTTCATTGAAGACGCTATGTAAAAGTAAAGAAAATAAAAAGTTTTTTAGAAACAGTCAAATATAACTGAAAAACCTAATGAGACTAAACGGATTACCTGGTACAGTCCATAGTGCTCTCACTTCCATCTGGATAGTAGCTTGAGTCATCAGTGGACATGTCACATCTTTTCCTCTTTATTGGTGTAGAGGTTGCCCTGGGACACTCTGTGAAAGACTCCATCAGTGTGTCTGTGGCACACCACACACTCCTGTTAGGCATTCTGGCCTGGGTGGCTGTGCAAATTATAATAAATAAATCAATAAGCATTAAAAGTGCAAAACAACATTAAATCATCTTGACTATATGATAGTACAGTACAATACAATAGTATTCAAACTCACATTTGCTTCTCCTGATAGGCTTCACCTTAGCCTGCACACCTGCAGATCTGGAGCTGACTGGTTCTGTCTGGCACCCAATTTCTCTGGTCATCTTAAGCTAAAACATATAATCATTTGCGTTTTTATTTAGAATTATAGTCCTAAATTCAATAATTTCAGATATTTTACAATGCAATAAATAAATATTAGTGACACAAATGTTCTCACAAAGCGAAGAATCTCAAATAAGACATGGCCAGACACAAACAGTCACATATAGCCTCGTGGAGCAGCAATATGCAGTTTACAACAATAGTGCGCATTTTTGCTGCTTTTAATTAAATGAGCAGGCTTTACACAACACGCACAAGTCCAACACAGCTATCCAAGACAGCGTAAAAATGCCCTCTGTTAGAACACACGAGTCAAGAGACGTATGTTTGGCCAAGTCCAAAGTCACAAAAATAAAGCTTCTTTAGTGCTGCATCACTGATACACGTACAGCAAAGTATGAGAAATGACTAACGTAATATTGAGTAATAACATAGTAATGCTAGATATATGTGTGTGCTGAGAAACAAGGGAGTATCTACACTAGTCTGCGACAGACCCGTTAGCGCCACGGTATCTGAAGCTGAAGCTAACGTTTAGCATACTTTATCTAACTAGCAATATGACAAACTGATGAATTAATTTTAGTTTAATAGGATAAATATATATATAAATATATGCTCACTTACCTGAAGACACTGCTGCAGTGGTGGAGTCCGTGCAAGAGGAGCAGCGTTTGGCACTGCATTGCTTTTCAGCGTGAGCATTTTGGAGAAGCCCATTTCCACCTCCATTTCGTTAGAGAAGCAATCCCGCGTAAAATGCAGGTTGCACACTCCAGCTCTCAGCGGTAACTCTCGGTCTCCCAGGCCAAGTGCATGTAACCACTTATTCCTAATTTCAAAGTCTGCTGGAAAGCTATGCAGTCCAACAGTGCTGTTGCACACAGCAACACTACACCTACGGCCCATTCTAACAACCGCACTAAATACAGCTCTAATGCAAAAAAAAATCTATGCTAACCTAAAGCTATCCTAACTGATGCAATACTGTGCCACTAACTAACTATGCTTATAACAATACTACACTAAGAACTAACTGCTATGCTATTTAATTATCTAGGCTATGAGAAATAATTTAAATATCTATATAAATGGCTATGCTAACTAGATGCTAATATACGCTGACTGGCTACGGGTTTTGACAGAACAAGATGTTTTTATACCAGGAGTAAACAATGCCAAGGGTGACGTGCCAGGGTCATAGGTCGTGAGCCGTTAGTCGAGCCAGTATACGTCACAGTTTTAGCAACTACAATAATTATCGCTCAACCTGAAGGGGCAGCACTTAGACGGTTTTACACCATATTTTTTAAAATTAATATACTTTATACTCAATTGTCAAAACTTTTAGTCAGATCAATGGACAGCACTAATAAGGCCCCATTCATACAGATCATTAACTAAAAAAGTTGTTTTAGGGTTTAGTTACTCTTTAAACTGCAGTCGGTGCTGATGCTGAGGGTTTCACGGCAACCACCGCCTCAGCATCACATCAGGTTATTAATATCTCTACATCTGTTTATCTCTGGTATAACAGGGTTTAACTGATCTGAACCAGGTCTGAACCGGTCTGAACCAGGTCTGAACCGGTCTGAACCGGGTCTGAACTGGTCTAAACCGGTCTGAACCAGGACTGAACCAGGTCTGAACCGGTCTACACCAGGTCTAAACCGGGACTAAACCGGTCCAACCAGGTCTAAACCAGGACTAAACCGCTCTGAACCGGTCTAAACCGGTCTGGACCAGGACTAAACCAGGACTAAACCAGGACTAAACCAGGTCTGAACCAGGACTAAACCAGGTCCAGACCAGGTCTAAACCGGGTCCAGACCAGTACTAACTGAAACGTGTTAAATAAATATGATTAGGTTTATAAAAAGAAGCAGGTTGTGAAGGACAGAGGTTTGGAAAAATTAAAAGCTCCAGAGTCGTCTTTGTTTCGAGTCACAGCCGCAACAATTTACATCAGAACCATCTGTGCTCTGATTGGACAGACCCTGCAGCCAGGCCCCGCCCACTGACACCACACTGCAACCAATCAGAGCTGAGAGTACAGGGACCAATCAGAGGAGAGAGAGACAGAGCAGCAGGAGAGGTGGACTGAGAGCGCCCTCTGCTGGAGTCTCAGGGAATGGACTTCTGACCTCAACCAAACTGTTTCCCTCTGTTAAACCAGGTCTAAACCAGGTCTAAACCAGGTCTAAACCAGGTCTAAACAAGGACTAAACCAGGTCTAAACCAGGACTAAACCAGGTCTAAACCGGGTCTAAACCGGGACTAAACCGGGTCTAAACCAGGTCTAAACCAGGGCTAAACCAGGGCTAAACCAGGGCTAAACCGGGTCTAAACCGGTCTAAACCAGGTCTAAACCAGGTCTAAACCAGGGTTAAACCAGGACTAAACCAGGACTAAACCAGGACTAAACCAGGTCTAAACCGGGTCTGAACCGGGTCTAAACCGGGTCTAAACCGGGACTAAACCAGGGCTAAACCGGGTCTAAACCGGGTCTAAACCAGGTCTAAACCAGGGTTAAACCAGGACTAAACCAGGACTAAACCGGGTCTAAACCGGGTCTAAACTGGGTCTAAACCGGGACTAAACCAGGTCTAAACCAGGCCTAAACCAGGTCTAAACCGGGACTAAACCGGGTCTAAACCAGGTCTAAACCAGGCCTAAACCAGGTCTAAACCAGGACTAAACCGGTCTAAACCGGGTCTAAACCAGGACTAAACCGGGTCTAAACCGGGTCTAAACCAGGTCTAAACCAGGACTAAACCAGGTCTAAACCAGGTCTGAACCGGGACTGAACCAGGTCTGGACCAGGACTGAACCAGGTCTGGACCAGGTCTAGACCAGGTCTGAACCAGGTCTAGACCAGGACTAAACCAGGTCTAAACCAGGACTAAACCAGGGGTTAGGGTTTAGAGACACACACCTGCAAAAATGCCTCTCCTCTGGTCTCAGACGGTAAAATTTAGACAGAATTTGGATTGGACCCTCAGGTGACCTACAGGTTTCCTTCCTCTTATTTAGCAGGTCAGTAGGCCCGTGCACTATATCCTACATTAGGAGTTTCTTTTAAATACAGCCCTAATCCTCAACAGGACTAAACCAGGTCTAAACCAGGGTTAAACCAGGGTTAAACCAGGTCTAAACCAGGACTAAACCCGGTCTTAACCAGATCTAACCAGGTCTAAAGCAGGACTAGACCAGGACTAGACCAGGACTAGACCAGGACTCTTTCGAGTCCATGAACTCATTGTTTCTATTGTTACAATGGGATACTGACAGGAGCCAATCAGAGAAGAGCTTTCATCACCTGTCCTCTGTGTTCGTGCAGGTGTCTGTGGGAAGGATGTACACGGCTCAGAAACTCGTCGTGGAGTAAACTGGACTGAAGGAGGAAGTGACATCAGAGACTGTGGCCAATCACTGCAGGTGATGAGAGGTGAACGGCATCATGGGAAACTAAGACTGGTTCTACTCAAAAGCTGCTCTGGAGTCATGTCACTTCTGTTTGGTTCCTGGAGACTTTGATCAAATATTTGTCATTAATTAGAACCACAGACATCTGTTTTATTATTTTATTTCTGTTTAAGTCAGAGATTTGTTCAGGAGAGACTTCTGCTCAGTTTTACTCTCAAATGTTCTCATCCATCGACACTTTTGGTCTTTTATAACAAATGTCAAAAGTCATTTTGTTTACTTTTAGTTTAAAGACTATAAAAATAATGGCCCGAGGGATCAGAGAAGTCAGGGAAATAGAGTCAGTGGAGCCTCAACTTTTTCTGATTAAATTCATGTTTTTCTTTAAAATGCAAGGTTTGACAAATAAAAGGATTTAAAACTTTATTTAGTGTCATGTCTGAAACATTCCTGACAGACTGCTGGGTTGGTTTTGTGAAAGTTAATGACAATAAATGTATATTTTTGTATTTATTGTTCACAAACTGAATTTAATAAATACAAATAAAAAGACCAAATAATTTACTGCAACAAGAATTTAGTTTAAAAAGAGGATAAATGCTGTTTGTTCAGTGTTGTGCGTGTTGTAATGCGTGTTCAGTTTTGTTCAGTCTTGTACGTGTTGTTCAGTGTTGTACGTGTTGTTCAGTTTTGTTCAGTGTTGAGCGTGTTGTTCAGTGTTATGCGTATTGTTCAGTGTTATGCGTGTTGTTCAGTGTTGTATGTGTTGTTCAGTGTTGCGTGTTCAGTGTTGTTCACTGTTATGCGTGTTGTTCAGTGTTGTTCGTGTTATGCGTGTTGTTCAGTGTTATGCGTGTTGTTCAGTGTTATGCGTGTTGTTAAGTGTTATGCGTGTTGTTCAGTGTTATGCGTGTTGTTCAGTGTTGTATGCGTGATGTTCAGTGTTGTTCAGTGTTATGCGTGTTGTTCAGTTTTGTTCAGTGTTGTTCAGTTTTGTTCAGTGTTGTGCGTGTTGTTCAGTGTTATGCGTGTTGTTCAGTGTTATGCGTGATGTTCAGTGTTGTCGTGTTGTTCAGTGTTGTTCAGTTTTGTTCAGTGTTATGCGTGTTGTTCAGTGTTATGCGTATTGTTCAGTGTTATGCGTGTTGTTGTTCAGTGTTGTTCAGTTTTGTTCAGTGTTGCACGTATTGTTCAGTGTTATGCGTATTGTTCAGTGTTATGCGTGTTGTTCAGTGTTATGCGTGTTGTTCAGTGTTATGCGTGTTGTTCAGTGTTATGCGTGTTGTTCAGTTTTGTTCAGTGTTATGCGTGTTGTTCAGTGTTATGCGTGTTCAGTGTTGTTCACTGTTATGCGTGTTGTTCAGTGTTGTTCGTGTTGTATGCGTGTTGTTCAGTGTTATGCGTGTTGTTAAGTGTTATGCGTGTTGTTAAGTGTTATGCGTGATGTTCAGTGTTTTTCAGTGTTGTTCAGTGTTATGCGTGTTGTTCAGTGTTGTTCAGTGTTATGCGTGTTGTTCAGTGTTATGCGTGTTGTTCAGTGTTATGCGTGTTGTTCAGTGTTGTTCACTGTTGTACAAGTTGTTCAGTGTTGTTCGTGTTATGCGTGTTGTTCACTGTTATGCGTGTTGTTAAGTGTTGTACGTGTTGTTCAGTGTTGTACGTGATGTTCAGTGTTTTTCAGTGTTGTTCAGTGTTGTACGTGTTGTTCAGTGTTGTTCAGTGTTGTACGTGTTGTTCAGTGTTGTTCAATGTTCAGTGTTCAGTGTTGTACATGTTCAGTGTTGTATGTGTTGTTCAGTGTTATGCGTGTTGTTCAGTGTTGTTCAGTGTTGTTCAGTGTTGTAGACTCATGAACAGATGTTAGTAAGTGATGCCTTCAGATCTTTGCTCATTCAGGTTTGTTTCTTTCGTCATTGGTGAGTCTTGCTCTTGGTGTCATTTTGACACTGGTACCACTTCTTGGTCGAGTAGCAACAGTCCCAAAGCGTCTCCATTTGTAGATTATTTTAACTCTAGACTGTTGAGTTTATTTAAATAACTGTGACACTTTCCAGTTTTAGTTAAATCAACACTTCTTGATTGTCATTTTCAGTGAATTTGTTTAGTGCACTTCTGCTTTTGTCAGTGTTCTTGTTAACACTGGTTCAGTTTACAAGCCCTTATCTGGCGTTTTCTCTAAGCAGCTCATAAATTCTGATAAAAACCCTCAAACCTTTAGAGTTTGCTCTGTTCAAGAAGAACACACTTCTGTGAGCCTTGATTCGACAAAAGAACTTTCAGACGAGCTACGATCAAGAAGTGTTGATTTAACTAAAACTGGAAAGTGTCACAGTTATTTAAAGAAACTCAACAGTCTAGAGTTAAAATAATCTACAAATGGAGATGCTTTTGCTACTCGACCAAGAAGTGGTACCAGTGTCAAAATGACACCAAGAGCAAGACTCACCAATGACGTAAAGAAACAAACCTGAATGAGCAAAGATCTGAAGGCATCACTTACTAACATCTCTGTTCATGAGTCTACAAAACTGAACAACACTGAACAACACGCATAACACTGAACAAAAGTGAACAACACGTGCAACACTGAACAACACGCATAACACTGAACTACACTGAACAACACTGAACAACACTGAACAACACTGAACAAACGCATAACACTGAACAACACTGAACAACACTGAACACGTGCCACACTGAACAACTCTAAACAACACTGAACAACATGTACAACACTGAACAACACATACGACACTGAACAACACATACAACACTGAACACGCATAACACTGAACAACACTGAACAACACGCATAACACTGAACAACACGCATAACACTGAACAACACGTAACACTGAACAACATGTACAACACTGAGCAACACTGAACAACATGTACAACACTGAACAACATTGAACAACATGTACAACACTGAACAACACTGTACAACACTGTACAACACTGAACAACACTGAACAACACTAAACGAAACTGAACAACACGCAACACTGAACACATACAACACTGAACAACACTGAACACGCATAACACTGAACAACACTGAACACGCATAACACTGAACAACACGCAACATGTACAACACTGAACAACACGCATAACACTGAACAACATGTACAACACTGAACATTAGTGAACAACACTGAACAACACGTAACACTGAACAACACTGAACTACACTGAACAACACGTAACACTGAACAACACGCATAACACTGAACAACACTGAACAACACGCAACACTGAACAACACTGAACAACATGTACAACACTGAGCAACACTGAACAACACTGAACAACATGTACAACGCTTTCCAGCAGACATGGAAACTTGTGACTTGACAAAAATAAAATACTTGGAAGTTAAAGACTGGTACTTGACTTGAGACTCATGACTTGAATGACTTGAGTTTTAGTCACGTCATGTTTTCAGTTTGAAATATATCAATTATTTTAAAAATAAAGTTGAAGGAGGCGTGCACGTGGAGGTGGGCGTGCATGTGGAGGTGGGTGTGCATGTGGAGGTGGGCGTGTGCGTGAAGGTGGGTGTGCACATGGAGGAGGGCGTGCACGTGGAGGAGGGCGTACACGTGAAGGTGGGCGTGCACGTGGAGGTGGGCGTGCACGTGGAGGAGGGCGTGCACGTGGAGGAGGGCGTGCACGTGGAGGTGGGCGTGCACGTGGAAGTGGGCGCGCACGAGTCTCTTGTTGCTGTTGTGGTCACTGGTGCGAGGTTTAAGGTGAACCTATGGCAAGCCAAAGGGGCCAAATTACATCCTTGTTTAATTGTGTTGTTCTTTATAATGGTGCAGTCCATCGCGTCTCTTAATGTTTTTTCCAGCCTTGTTCAACAATAAAGACAGTGTTTGTTTTGTTCCCTTTTATAAATATAAATATCCTTTTGCATTCCATTAAAACTTTGTTCCTGTGAGCCTCGCAGCAATAAAGCACAACTCTAACTGCAGTGGCTTTGGAGAAATGGTAGAGGTGCTAATAAGGTTTTGACCTAATGATTGAGTTTTTATTCTATTTGTACAGAACACCTTCATACTGTGTAGGCCTACACGCTGGTCCTGTAGGCACAGCACAACTGTTTGGTTGGCCTGCACTGGGATTGTTTCAGAGACATCAGGCAGTATTTGGACAGGTTGATGTAGTTACCATTTTAAGACAGCGGGTGGCAGCACCGAAGCATTCACTACCATTACTTTTACATTTAGTCATTTAGACACTTTTTGTCTTGCCCAAGGGCACAACAACAGTGTGAATTACTGGAATACACTAAGTTGTAGGCCTACCTTTTCCCCAAAAGTAAAATCACTCACAATCCAAACTTTTGATCAAAAACAAAAATCCAAAGAACGTATCCAGTTACAAAGAAAAACTAAACTCATCCAAATAATTTAAATTAATATTAACACAAAATAACCCCAAAACATTTGTATTTGTTTAAATTAAGTTTTTAGAGTTTAGTTTAGTGTTTCAGAAGCAGTTATAAACTCTGAGCTCTTCTTTGGGACGTCCCACAGCGACACTGATGTGGGACATTGTTGTGCAGTGACTAAAGGTTCTTGTTTTTACTCCAGTTGTTGGACCGGTTTGTGACGCTGTAAAAACCTTTGCTGTGGACTTTGTAAACCTCTGTTTTTCACTCAGTTTGAAATGGAAATGGATCTAATCTTTGTGTGCCTCTCTTGTGCAAGTTTAATGAGCTCACAATGAAGTCAACGTCACTAGAGTCACTCACTTGAACAGACGAGTCTCTAGAGGCTTTAGGTTTGAAACCAGACAGAGTTTTGTCTTTGGAGCGCTCTAAAAGCACGTTAGAACAAAGTCTTGAGTCAAACTATAGACCAGTGGAAATCCAACATGAAGTCCTAAAGGGCTTTTAATGTGAAAGAGTGAAGGAGTGTAAATGTAGATGTGTTTCTCTTTGTTCAGAGCACCTGGAGTGTTAGAGCTGCACATTAACACTGAGAACAGAACCTGTTTGTGTTTCCTGTTGAACCTGTTCAGTCGGACTGAGGCCAACCTGATGAAGTGAGAATCCTTTCAGGGTAAACCCAGAGAGCACACAAGGTAAAGGAGAACATGTCTTCAGTCCGTGCACTCACTCTTCTCTTTGTGCTTCTGTGGGGGACAAAAGGACAAAGTAAGTTCACTTTAAGGCCTTTAAAAGTTAAATGAGTAAAATGTGAGAGGAACCTTTACTGATGAGCTTTAGACTGACTCAGAGAATAAGTCGTACAAAGGATCGTGTTCAGCCTCATTTATGGTCTTTTTATTATTTTCTTATGTTTCGTTCTCAGACGCTGACCACATTAGCCTCAGGTCAAAGATGACTATACACTTTGAGATCCAAGTTTAGGCTTTATTTTCCAACACATGCCTTTGTTTCTGAAGAAAAACAAATTAGTAACTCAATATTAAAGTGAAATACTTCCGATGAAACTTGAACACAGACACACGGTGGTTTGAGGAAGAAAGGTGTGTGCTGCTGAAGAACTTAACTAAAGGCAGCTCACCTGAATGGAATGAGCTCATCTCATCTGCAGCTGCACTATTGGACCTGTCCACCAGAGGTCACCCTTTCACAGGTTCCAGGGACTTTACAACCTCCTAAAAGTAAGGTCTGAGTGAGTCTGAAGCAGGCTCTGAGAGCGACACAGACAGGACTCACAGGAGTCTGGACTCAGGTGGACACACTCAGGACTGACTCTTTCCTTTACAATAATGTCTTTGTGTTGTTTCTGTTCATGGCTTTATGAACCCTCGAGACAAAAGTCACTCAAACTGGAGCATTGAAGACATAAAGAAAGATGTAGTAATGTTATCATTATTATTATCATTTATCATTATTTTTCATTCTTGTTGTTATTATTATTATTTGTCTCGATGTGTGTTGCATTCAAAAGAAACAGGACACGCAGAGGTTCACAGTGACGTTTAGGGACCCAGTAAAAACACTATAATACATGTATAACATAATAATAATAGTAATAACAGTAGTAGTAAGTAGGTAATGGGGACTAGGTCACATGACCTGAAAGCTATGGAAAAAATCTTTCTTTTTATATATAAAATGAATTATAAAATCCCCAAAAAACATAAAAGTGAAAAAGAGGTGTGCATGGCGTCACTAGATTAGATCTATTATTTTAAAGAGATTGGAGAAAATACTATTGAAGCTATTGAATTGATTTATTTACTTTATTCCTCGTGATGGTCGCTTATTAACGGTCCCTAAGTGTTAATGCTCGTGCTAAGGGCGGGACCGTGACAATCTAACTTCAGCCCTGTTAGCTTTTAGCATAAGCTATGTAGACATGTTTACAGTGACATTTTCAGCCCAGATTTATAAATATTAAAATAGTAGTTTATACCTTAAATCAGAGGTGCTCACACTTTTCAGCAGACGAGCTACTTATAAAATGACCAAGTCAAAATGATCTACCGGCGACAAAAAAGTAAAACATATATTTATTTACAAATATAGTGAGGATTCTTTATAAGTACAATGTACCGTCTGTTGATGTACCTTGCATAAGCGTATGTAATATTGCACAACACAACATAATTAATGTACATTTACTGTCATTACCTGAGTTTACTCTGATGACAGTAGCTGTGACAGAGCCCCATTCTGTAGTTTTACAAGTGTCCAGAGTCAGGGTTGGACAGATGTCCAGATGGTTCTCGTTTGGTGGATGGTAATGGAAGCTGATGATTTGATGACGTTATGATTTTGTAAAGGTTACATGTTATTTTTTGTAATATTTCAAATGTTGTTGCTCAGTTCAGATGTTGTCATGTACATCTGTGACATCTATCTACAAGAAGTCCCCAGCCGCTCCCTCAGATCACCGTTGTGCCAGATCGGTGTGTATTTACGGCGACAGTGAGGACTCAGTGATTTGAAGAGTTTTCCACCAGGCTGTCAGAGTCGTGGAGAAGGTGATCAGAGTGAACTTAGATTGTTTTTTATTGACTCTGGTCAAAAAGAGAGTGTTTTGGGGCATGTGCTCTGTTCTAGTTCCATCCAGGGTCTGTTGTGTTGTTGATTATTAATCCAGATCAATAACTATTGTAATTGTGTGGACAAAAGTAAAGAAGGAGTTTGGTTCTTCCAGTCTGGTCCCTGGTGCAGCTGAAGCTTGGTGAGGTCAGTCCATTTGTGGTTATTGTGGCCCTGGGGGAGGTCTATAGTGTTTGTACCCAATGGATGAAGCCCTCTCCAAAAGCAAACCTGCAGAGTGTTTTTCTTAGTGTTAGAAGAATGTTTAGTTCAGATTAATGAGAGGCCTTTAATTTAGAATAAATGATCAGGTTTAATTCTTACAAGAATGAAGTAAACACACATGTAACAATGGAACAGGATCAAGTTTGATCAGAAAAGTACAGAAGACATGAGATTTTATATCATGCAGTAAAGTCTTCTTCAGGACAAGTTCTCAGCTGCAGGGTTTAGTCTGTGCCATGTTATGTCTCTGTTTGGATTAAGATGAAGGACATGACCTCAGCAGGATCAGGAGCAAACAGTGATTATTAACTATAGTCATTTATACATTTGTTGTGGCTAATGCTAACTGTGAATGTGTCCTTCTATAATCACAGGTTTTAGGTAAAAAAGTCTGTCTGATGTTTACAACTCCTTCTGTCTCTGATGCTTCTCAGAGACTCAAGTGTCCTGTGTTTTTATGGAGAGCTGTGTCCTGCCCTGCAGCTTTCAGAGCGGCCCTGACCCTGTCATCCACTGGTCAAAGACTCCAGGAAATGTTCCTGTTCACAGCTACTACTACGATCAGGACCAGCTCTCACTCCAGAACCAGGACTTTAGAGAGCGGACCTCTCTGTCTGAGGATCAGATCTCCAGAGGAAACGCCTCACTGCTGCTCAGAGAGGTGAAGGTCCAGGATGAAGGCACTTACAGGTGTTACACCAACACAGCAGACGGTGTCAGTAAGGACTCTTTTATCGATCTGAGAGTCAAAGGTAAGAACATAATTCAGTTTAAAGGCTTCTTCTGATGGAGCTGAGTCTGACTGAAGTCTTTTGTTGCAGCTTCTGTTAGTTTTGTGAAGCTAGAGCAGAAAGGAGATGAACTGAAGTGCAGCTCTGAAGAGATTTACCCTAAACCTGCTGTGACCTGGTCTGGACCTGATGGAACTGAGGCCAAAACATCAGTCAGTGAAACACAGAAGGGTCTTTACTCCATCTTCAGCTCTGTCACACTTTTACACAGCCCTCCAGAGGAACACAGCTGTAACATCAGCACTGAGCACAGCTGGAAGAGCGCCACCTACAGGCTGCAGCGTGAGTACTGCCTTTAGTTCAAGACAAGGACAGAGTGAAGGTGGGTCTGCTCATGTCCAACACAACAGTATATCATCCACTGAGGAAAGTCCAGAAACTTACATTAAGTTCACAAAGAGTCCAGTGTTTCCTCAAAAAGAGTGTTAATAATCAGAGTCAGAGGAAGAAAAGTGACACTGATCATGAGTCACGTGTTCATTTAGTGAACGCTCCAGTGGATTCATGCACAGTGCCTCTAGAGCTTCTTCATTCTCTTCTTCACTTGCTAAAGGAAAGTAGATATTAAGTCTTTCAGGGTCACTGCTGAGGACTTTGGAAGTGTCCTCAACAATAAGATGCATTAGGATTGAGGCTGAATGCAGTGTTTTTTACAGAAGAGTAAAGGATGTGTTTCATTTCCTTCAGCAGTGCCTTTCACTGAGCACCACTTTAGTTTGACACAAACAGAGAAGTGTGAGAGACACAACGAGGACATGACTCAAGGACAAGTTCAACTGAAACTGAAACTTATTGAGTCAGTCTTTATTTCACAAACTAGTTCTAAACGTCCCACTGAGTTAACCTACTGTGAACAGCTGCAGGGCTCTAGTGCCCTCTGCTGGAGGGAGGTGAGTGGAGCAGGACCTGAAAGAGCCAGAGCGCCCTCTACTGGATCCATAAGGACATCATTTCAAACTAAAACCAGCTCATATTGTCTGCACTTTATCAGTGAAAAGATAACGTTCCATGGCGTCTATGGGCTAACGGTTATTGTCAGAGGGCTATAATGGGCTGGTGAATTAGTGGGAGCCGACTGAAACTAGTTTATTACATCTGTGTTTTTGTCCCATTGAGTCAGAAGGATTGAGGAAACATCATTTGTCATGAAACAGGTTGAACAGGCAGGTTTCTCTGAGGCATGTAAAGAACCAGGACAAGGCTCAGAACTAGAAGACTCAATGTAAACACACTCTTTGTGTTCTCTGGAGCTGCCACACATCTGAGGACGTCCTGAGGCCTGCTGCCTGTGTCTCATGTGTCTTTATGAGGCCAAGGCTCATTTAACTCTTTTGTTTTGTCTGTTGCTTTAGTTCACAAAAGTATTTCAGGAAATGAAGTCACAGTCCGCTGCCCTGCCTCCAAGGCTCCAATAAAGAGCCTCATCTGGAAATTCAACCACATTCAGACCATATTAACCCGGACTGGGACCGACACAGTTTATAATGAAGCCTGGAGAGCGTTTGTGGAGGAGGTCTCAGAGTCCAGTCTGACTTTAAAGGACCTGAGCTCAGATCATCAGGAGTCTACAGCTGTGTCCTCAGCTCTGACAGAGAGACACACATCAGCAGCACAGACGTCACAGAAGAACCCATTATCAAAGGTAAGCTCCTTCTTAGTAATGACTCCAGACTTTATCTCTGGGCATTATTTAAATCTCTGTTTCTGCTGCAGAGCTCTTAAGTCCATGGTTAACAGCAGTTCTTCTTGTGCTTGGAGTCCTGTTGTTCCTTCTGTTCATCATCGGCTTAGTCCTCTTCCTGTTCCAGAAACATGGAAAGGTTTGTAGAACCTTCACTGACTCTTAACTTTAAAACATGATGTCTTCATTTATTCCTGTCACTCACTGTTACAGCCCTTACATTTAAACCAACAACAGAAACTCAACATTTTCACTCATTTCTGTCAAATATTTCTGTTTGCTTGAGTTGAATGGACACAGATTCTGACCTAGTCACTCTTAAAGAGACGTGAGCGACTTCAGAAACAGGCTGCTCACTTTAGACTAAAACATTTAGAGAATCTCATAAAAGTATCTTTAGTCAACTATAGAACAAAAACTACATTTCAGACATGTTACCACTTCATGAAAAGAAGAGCTCTTTTTGAATTTGATGCAGAAACACATTCTCACTGAAACTGTTCTGAGGTCAGCTCGATCTAAAAGTGAAGTTGCTGATGATGAAGAACAGGTTCGTGGCTAACGTTTCTCTTTAGCTCTGTCATTGCTCAGGTTTGTTGTTGCTGTAAAAGTAGGTTGAATATAAAAGTCGATGTGCTGGATTCAGAGAGACGGCAGGTAGAGGTCGTACGTACGAGGCTGACGAGGGAGGAGCCACACATTTAGAAAAGTCCTTTTGAAATGGATAAATGAAAGTCAAAGGTGGTGCTGAAAAGGTCAGAATAAAAAAGTGTTACAGCTCAAACCTTTTCAACATGAGCTCGGTTGTGTTTGAATCAGAAGCAGCAGCGTCACGTTACACATTCTGAATGTATTTGCTGTAAAAGAAAAGATAGAAATAAAAACAGTGCTTTGTAGGTCCTCAGCAAACGTCAGGTGTCTTTGTGTTTTTTTGTTGATTTGCCAGAGTTTGGTTCCTGTACAGTTTAGTCCTGGCTCAGTCCTGATCAGGGTTTTAGAACTCTGCTTGTACTTTTGAATGACTCCTGCCCTAGTATTGGTTCATGTATAATCCTTCTTTGTTCTGCTTTAATCCAAGTCCAGTCTTGCTTCAGGACCGCTTTAGACCTGTGTAGTCCAGACTGATCTAGAGTTTGATCAGTCTGAGTCCTGGATCAGTTCTGGTCTTTAATCTGAGTTTAGTCCTGGTTTTGAACAGGTTTAGTTCTAGTTTTTACAGGAATATGTCTGGGTTATTCTTTATTGATTCATGGATCTGTTCTGTTTGAGTCTTGTCCAGGTCTTAGTCCTTAGTCCTTTCAGTCTTGGTTTAAAACAATGTTGTTGTTGAATAAATCCTGCTTAAGTCTGGTTTTAGGAAAAGTCAAGACTTATTGATGGTGCATCAGGAGGTGACATTGTCCATGCTGTTTTTAAAAAGTCCTTATTGTTATTTATGTATTTATCACCTGTGTGTGACTGTCTTTATGTTGTGCTGCAGTTCCTCCTTTTGTCCAAGACATATTTCTCCTTCTCTTTAAACATTGAACTTTGAACTTTGAACTTGAATTTTGAACTTTGAACTTAATATTGGTTTGAAATAAAAACTTGTCTTTAGTGCATGTTCTGTCCAATTACAAATTAGTTTTAACACAGTTTAATCATTTTATTATTAATTACAATTGTTATTGTTATAGACTTTAATCCAAGTCAAATCTCTATTTGGGCTTGAATATACTCACACATTATTGTCTTGAATAAGACACTTATATAATAATATTTAGAATTCAAAAACAGATCCTTGAAAATAGTATTTGATATTCAGATGTTTTTGTCCTCCTGCTGGTCACTGGTTGTAACTGCACTGGGCTATACGTGTGCTCTTTTTGTAGGTTTCATATAAAACTCTTGAACAAGAATGTGCTTCTCTCAAACAAGAATGTTCTTCTCTTGAACAAGAATGTGCTTCTCTTGAACAAGAATGTGCTTCTCTCAGAGGTAAAGCTCAGTTTCATTCATCTGGTTCCTCTTAGTCCTTTAGAGGTCGTGTCAGAGGTCATGTTAGGGGTGGTGTGACTGGAGCCTAGTTTTAACCTAAATATACCTCTGACCTCATCACTCGTCTTATATTTAAGTTTATATACATCTGCTTCCTTCTGCCCTTATATGGACCTTCTCCTGACCAGGTCAGATCCCTGTGAGGTGTGTGCACAGGGTCACAGAGGTCAGGGGCTTCACTGAGGCCCAGAAGGAGGAGTACTTCAGGAAGAGGTTCACAGATGAAGAGCTGTGTGACAGAGTCCTCTCCCACATCAGGACGTCCAGGAGCCTCACATCATGTGCCAGATCCCAGTCTTCTGCTGGATCACAGCCACAGTCCTGGAGCACATGTTGGGAACCGAGCAGAGAGGACCACTGCCCCAGACCCTGACCGACATGTACGCACACTTCCTGCTGGTGCAGACTCACAGGAAGAGGCTCAAGTACCAACATTCGACTGATCTACAGCTGACACAGGACGACTGTGAGGTCCTTCTGAAGCTGGGGAGGCTGGCCTTTGAACATCTGCAGAAAAGAAACATCATGTTTTACCAACAAGGCCTGCAGCAGGTGGGTCTGGACCTGACCCAGGCCTCGGTCTACTCAGGACTTTGTACAGAGATCTTCAAACAAGAGAAGCTCATCTTCCACAAATCAGTCTACTGCTTCGTTCATCTGAGCGTCCAGGAGTTTCTGGCTGCACTTTACCTTCAGCACTGCTTCAACAACAAGAACTCAGAGGAACTGAAGAGGTTTCTGAGAGACTGGGAACATAACTCAACACTATACATCTTCCTCAGAGACGCCATGAAGAAGTCCCTCCAAAGTCCAAACGGTCACCTGGACCTGTTTGTGCGCTTCCTTCACGGCCTCTCTCTGGAGTCCAACCAGAGGCTTCTGGGAGCTCTGCTGGGTCCAACACAGATCGACTCAGACACGAGACAAAGAGTCATTAACAAGCTGAAGAAGATGAACACAGACGATATCTCTCCTGACAGAAGCATCCACATCTTCCACTGTCTGACAGAGTTAAAGGACCTCTCGGTCCATCAGCAGATCCAGGACCTCCTGAAGTCAAAGAACAGATCAGGGAGACTCTCTGAGACCCAGTGTTCAGCTCTGGCCTACATGCTGCAGATGTCAAAGGAGGTCCTGGAGGAGCTGGACCTAAACAAGTACAACACATCAGATGAAGGACGACTGAGACTGATCCCGGCCGTGAGGAACTGCAGAAAGGCTGTGTAAGTCCTGATGAAATATTAATGCTGTAAATCTGTGTCATATTATTCATGTTTTAAATGTGTCCAAAACCTTCATTTAATAAACACTGTGTCTATTAAGGATGAATTCTCAAATTAAGGATGAATCAACAGTACAATTATGTCACAATGTTAGATTTTCTCTTACTATTTTTCTAATGAACTCCTCACATACGTGTAATTTACATAAATACGTATCTCTTGTTATTTTTCCTCAGATGGATCAGATTCTCAGAGTCACATTAACTTATCACAGTTAAGGCTTTTTCACCTTCAGACTGACTAATGTTAGCTCTCATTATTCAGACTGAATCAACTATAACATAAATAACATGTAATCAACAGTTTAATCAGGAGCAACTCAAACACTACTCCCAGAAGTTCTGTTTGTTCACATTCACAAAACAAAAGTTAACAGCTGTTTACCTGAATAAAAACTCCAATAGTCCAGTTGTTCAGCCAGACGTCTTCATGTGTCCTCTTTCTCTCTTTTTCTCTCTCTGTTCAGATATCATCACTGAGTCCCACACAGACAGTGAAGGTCTGGCCCGTACTATTTAAAAACAATAGTCTCGGGACTTACAGAGAAATGCTTTGTGCATTTCCCCCGTGCACGTCAGTTTCACTTTTCTACATGAGAAGCATCAGATGTTGATATTCCTGGTTTAAGCACCAAATGTTATTGGAATATATTATATATACTTATATTTATCCAGAGAGACAGAGACCGATTTATATTTTAACAAACAATGGCCAGGTTTTAATCCTTGAAGGAGAAACAAAGCAGACACAGTAACAAAGGAACAGCGAGAGGTTTGTTAAAGACGTAAACATAACATGAGATTATATACAACACAGTGAGGCCTTGGTGAGAGGCGTTCACAATGGTCCAGGTGCAGACGTCCCGGGACAAGCCATGTCTCAGTCTAGTTCTGTCTACTTCATGGATTAGCACGAAGGACATGACATGAATGTGACCTGACCTGAAGAGAACTATAAGCCCCAGGAACTCTAAACATTAAAATTCTTTTCAATTCTTAACAATTATTCACTACATTTATTCTATATTTTCAGACTTTCTTCTTGTGGACTCTCAAAGGTTCATCTTGAAGTCGTGGCGTTGGCTCTGAAGTCCAGTCCCTCTCACCTGAGACTCTTAGACCTGAGCCGAACTCAGAGGTGGACTCAGAAATGAGAGTCTTGTGTGATGGACTAAAGAGTCCAAACTGTCGACTGGAGACTCTGAGGTCAGTTCTCTCACTTTACCTCTGCTTTATTTCCACTGCAGAGCTTTTCACTAAAGGTTTAATAAATGTAACGGTTAGTGACTAAATAAATGTCTGAACTCCAGCGAGAGTGGGTCTGAACCAAAGGAACAAGGGTTTTATTTCTCTTTGGATCTTTACAGAGCAAGGTTTTTATAAAACACAGTTTAATCCTGTTTATTCCAGACTTTTTATCACTAAATTATTCATACGTCCTCTGTACTTAAAGATTCAAAAGTAAAAAAATACATTTTCTAATCTTGGACCATATCGTTTTCGACATCGAAGAAAACTGCCGTTACTGACTCCATCTTAACGTTCTCTGTTTCCAAACATATTATAAAGTCCGTAGCCCCTCCCCTTCCTGAATCCACTCTGACACAAAGACACACTTCCTTTACTTTCAACAAAATAAACCAGACGCTCAGTATTCATCTCCAGGATCTTCTCGATATGAGACGTCAGAGCTATCGACCTGTAATTACTCGGATTAGAAGGATCTTTAGCTGCTTTTCTGCAACAAAAGTGAATTAAAAGTGTGTCCAACAGAGGAAAAGGTCACTCTTCACAAAAAGGTTCCAGGACTAAGGCTCAGAAGAGTTGATTGAAGCCGTTTGTAACATTCAGTCGACTTTAGACAGCTGTGTTTTCTTTAACCCAAGTGTGCTACAGCCTCAGTGAGAGCAGGAAGCCTGAAGTCCCACAGCTCCACCCGGAAGTGACACTTATGAGCCTCGTCTCACAGCCAATCAGAAGCCTCCATTCACGCAGCAGGGCTCACAAGTAGAGTACACCCCCGAACTAAAAAATAATCATAGAATAATAACTAAAGAAGAATCCATTTGAAAAGACTCCAACAAACTTTCATGATCAATAAGACAAATGTGACGAGAGCATTCAAAGCATTGAACAGGAAACAGAGTCAAACACAGCACATTATCAAAGTCCAACATAAAACACCAGTGTCTTTTTCAACACTACACACATCAGACACTTTTCTTCTTTTACACTAAATACATTTAAATACTTTTACAGTCTGTCTTCAGCATTTATTCTTTATTTAGATTGAACTGGTGTAGTTTGTCAGAGTCCAGCTGTTCTTCTCTGGCCTCAGCTCTGAACTCCAACCCCTCACGTCTGAGAGAACTGGATCTGGACCTGAACAAAGACCTGAAGGACTCAGGAGTGGAACATCTGAGTGGTTTTCTGAAGAATCCAGAGTGTCGACTGGAGACTCTGAGGTCAGTTCACTCTGTTACTGTTACACAGGTCACATGTTCATTAACAGCTCCACCTCCTTCATTAACACAACTACATCCATAAAAGCTCTTCCATTTCTGCCACTCACTGTTGTTTATGAAGGAACTGCTCAGAGCTTCACTGTCAGATCAAATATTAATGTAAGACTGGATTAAGAGCATTCAGACTTTGTACTCAAGTAAAAGTACTGTTACCTGGACAAAATAATAGTCCATTACAAATAAAAGTAGTGCTGTTCAAATGTGCTCCAGTAAAAGTACAAGTGACTGGTGTAATAAAGGACTCAGTGTTAGTCACTAGTTCCTCTTTAGTCACTGATCTTTAATGAATTATCAATAACCAGTGGAAAAATGTGAGCTGACTAAAGAACAGAGGAGGCTCTGGGAGCTTTATCTGAGTTTACCAGTGCTTTTTTATCAGCTTCTAAAAGAAGGACTCGACTGAAACTAGAACATGATGAAACCAAGACTAAACAAGCTTTAAAAGCAGCTCTAAACCAGGACTAAACCAGGACTAAGCAGGACTTGAGAGCCTGACTGTGACAAGGCTCACATAGAGCTCCTTCTTCAATGTAAGGTCAAGAGGTCCCTTTACAAGCTCACCTTCAGGAGGCCTGACTAAACACAGCTGTTTGAATGAGTCCTAACACAACATTAGATGTGTTTTTCCTGTAACCAGCCCCATGTGTCCCATGTAGCTCCTGAAACCCAGAGCTGACCTCACACTGGCCTTCAGCCTCTCCTTCTCTGACCTACTGCCACTGTTCCTTTGAGCCTCTACATATTCTTACTTTGATTTGGTTTGACTTCTGACTCCACACATTAGTCAGACACTTACAACTTACTGCAGACGCCTTCAAAGGCCTCTTTGTGTCCACGTGGTCCTTCTGTTGAGACTACAGCCTCCCGCTCAGTCACCAGACTAAACTAAGCTCCGGTCCATCACACCAGCCTCGGCCAATCACAGAACAGTAGTGTTGGTGCAGGTGGGACTTGTGCTAGAGCGGCCCAGGTGAGCTCAGGTCAGAGGTGACTGACAGCTGTCTGAGAACGAGCGCAGTCACAAACAAGCAGCTGAGAGCTTTAACACTGACTGAGATCAGTAAGAGACGACCTTTGAACTGTAACACTAGGTTCTTCTTGAACTCCTCAGACTATTGCAGTGGTGCATCTGACTGTATTCAGATGATCAGGTTCTTTATGGAGCTTGTGTCTGTGTCCAACATGAAACAGAACAAGTTTCAATGAAAAACAGATTGAATTATTAAAAGGAAACGATGGAATGAACAGAATTCAGATTCAGAATGTGGACGTGCTGCGGAACAGTCCAGTCCAAAGTTCTTTAAAGTTCATTAGAGCTGAAACAACACTTGTCTGTATTCCATACTTTTGTGACCAGGACCACCAACAAAACTAAAAATAAAGTTTGTCCCAGCAGCTCGCCGTAGACCCCAGTCCAAAAACCAACCTGGAAACAAGGTCAGAAAGTTCAAATGAGTCAAGATCTCAAGGTCCAGCTTCAGTAAACAATTCATTCTCTTCAAATATGCATTTTCGTTTTATAATCCATTATTCAATTAAACCAACACATTTACACACTTCTTTATCAAACACATTTGAGTTTAGCTCATTAGCTTTAGCCGCTCAATGAGAAATGCCATAGGCTTTAGCATTTCAATGCTACGTTAGCATTTTCCAAAACTCTCCAAAACACAATGAAACACACTAAAAGTCCAAATGTAACACATTTATTGTTGTTCTTCAGATCTTGTCTCATGGTTTGTTGCGGCTGTAAGAGCCAGGTCGTAACAAGGGCCAGTGTGTTTATTAAGTTAAAGGTTCACTTTAAAGTGCTTTTAAAGAAACTAACAAACTTTAAGATTTGTTACATGAACATTTAAAATGCTGTAAGTTAAATAAGAATTGAAAAAGACTGTATTTTTAAAAGGTTCAGATTTAAAGTGTTTATATTTATATAAAACAGGTCTGAGGTATTTTAAGTTTCAATATAAATAATTCCTTTAGCATCTAGGATTACAAATGGCAGTAAACATTTTTAACTCTTGTGAGGATCAGAAGGGCCTTTGAAGAGTTTCTCTCCTGTAAGGGAGGGGCCCCAAAAGGTTTAAGGAGCCCCTGCTTTATAGAGTTCTGCTCAAAACTCACGGTAGTAACGCTGCAACAAAAGTGAATTAAAAGTGTGTCCAACAGAGGAAAAGGTCACTCTTCACAAAAAGGTTCCAGGACTAAGGCTCAGAAGAGTTGATTGAAGCCGTTTGTAACATTCAGTCGACTTTAGACAGCTGTGTTTTCTTGAACCCAAGTGTGCTACAGCCTCAGTGAGAGCAGGAAGCCTGAAGTCCCACAGCTCCACCCGGAAGTGACACTTATGAGCCTCGTCTCACAGCCAATCAGAAGCCTCCATTCACGCAGCAGGGCTCACAAGTAGAGTACACCCCCGAACTAAAAAATAATCATAGAATAATAACTAAAGAAGAATCCATTTGAAAAGACTCCAACAAACTTTCATGATCAATAAGACAAATGTGACGAGAGCATTCAAAGCAATGAACAGGAAACAGAGTCAAACACAGCACATTATCAAAGTCCAACATAAAACACCAGTGTCTTTTTCAACACTACACACATCAGACACTTTTCTTCTTTTACACTAAATACATTTAAATACTTTTACAGTCTGTCTTCAGCATTTATTCTTTATTCAGATTACACAGCTGCAGTTTGTCAGAGTCCAGCTGTTCTTCTCTGGCCTCAGCTCTGAACTCCAACCCCTCACATCTGAGAAAACTGAATCTGGGGGAAAACAAAGACCTGAAGGACTCAGGAGTGAAGCATCTGAGTGGTTTTCTGAAGAATCCAGACTGTCGACTGGAGATTCTGGGGTCAGTTCACTCTGTTACTGTTACACAGGTCACATGTTCATTAACAGCTCCACCTCCTTCATTAACACAACTACATCCATAAAAGCTCTTCCATTTCTGCCACTCACTGTTGTTTATGAAGGAACTGCTCAGAGCTTCACTGTCAGATCAAATATTAATGTAAGACTGGATTAAGACCATTCAGACTTTGTACTCAAGTAAAAGTACTGTTACCTGGACAAAATAATAGTCCATTACAAATAAAAGTAGTGCTGTTCAAATGTGCTCCAGTAAAAGTACAAGTGACTGGTGTAATAAAGGACTCAGTGTTAGTCACTAGTTCCTCTTTAGTCACTGATCTTTAATGAATTATCAATAACCAGTGGAAAAATGTGAGCTGACTAAAGAACAGAGGAGGCTCTGGGCCAAATCCACAACAAATGCAATAAACAGGAGCTTTATCTGAGTTTACCAGTGCTTTTTTATCAGCTTCTAAAAGAAGGACTCGACTGAAACTAGAACATGATGAAACCAAGACTAAACAAGCTTTAAAAGCAGCTCTAAACCAGGACTAAACCAGGACTAAGCAGGACTTGAGAGCCTGACTGTGACAAGGCTCACATAGAGCTCCTTCTTCAATGTAAGGTCAAGAGGTCCCTTTACAACCTCACCTTCAGGAGGCCTGACTAAACACAGCTGTTTGAATGAGTCCTAACACAACATTAGATGTGTTTTTCCTGTAACCAGCCCCATGTGTCCCATGTAGCTCCTGAAACCCAGAGCTGACCTCAGACTGGCCTTCAGCCTCTCCTTCTCTGACCTACTGCCACTGTTCCTTTGAGCCTCTACATATTCTTACTTTGATTTGGTTTGACTTCTGACTCCACACATTAGTCAGACACTTACAACTTACTGCAGACGCCTTCAAAGGCCTCTTTGTGTCCACGTGGTCCTTCTGTTGAGACTACAGCCTCCCGCTCAGTCACCAGACTAAACTAAGCTCCGGTCCATCACACCAGCCTCGGCCAATCACAGAACAGTAGTGTTGGTGCAGGTGGGACTTGTGCTAGAGCGGCCCAGGTGAGCTCAGGTCAGAGGTGACTGACAGCTGTCTGAGAACGAGCGCAGTCACAAACAAGCAGCTGAGAGCTTTAACACTGACTGAGATCAGTAAGAGACGACCTTTGAACTGTAACACTAGGTTCTTCTTGAACTCCTCAGACTATTGCAGTGGTGCATCTGACTGTATTCAGATGATCAGGTTCTTTATGGAGCTTGTGTCTGTGTCCAACATGAAACAGAACAAGTTTCAATGAAAAACAGATTGAATTATTAAAAGGAAACGATGGAATGAACAGAATTCAGATTCAGAATGTGGACGTGCGGAACAGTCCAGTCCAAAGTTCTTTAAAGTTCATTAGAGCTGAAACAACACTTGTCTGTATTCCATACTTTTGTGACCAGGACCACCAACAAAATTAAAAACAAAGTTTGTCCCAGCAGCTCGCCGTAGACCCCAGTCCAAAAACCAACCTGGAAACAAGGTCAGAAAGTTCAAATGAGTCAAGATCTCAAGGTCCAGCTTCAGTAAACAATTCATTCTCTTCAAATATGCATTTTCATTTTATAATCCATTATTCAATTAAACCAACACATTTACACACTTCTTTATCAAACACATTTGAGTTTAGCTCGTTAGCTTTAGCCGCTCAATGAGAAATGCCATAGGCTTTAGCATTTCAATGCTACGTTAGCATTTTCCAAAACTCTCCAAAACACAATGAAACACACTAAAAGTCCAAATGTAACACATTTATTGTTGTTCTTCAGATCTTGTCTCATGGTTTGTTGCGGCTGTAAGAGCCAGGTCGTAACAAGGGCCAGTGTGTTTATTAAGTTAAAGGTTCACTTTAAAGTGCTTTTAAAGAAATTAACAAACTTTAAGATTTGTTACATGAACATTTAAAATGCTGTAAGTTAAATAATAATTGAAAAAGACTGTATTTTTAAAAGGTTCAGATTTAAAGTGTTTATATTTATATAAAACAGGTCTGAGGTATTTTAAGTTTCAATATAAATAATTCCTTTAGCATCTAGGATTACAAATGGCAGTAAACATTTTTAACTCTTGTGAGGATCAGAAGGGCCTTTGAAGAGTTTCTCTCCTGTAAGGGAGGGGCCCCAAAAGGTTTCAGGAGCCCCTGCTTTATAGAGTTCTGCTCAAAACTCACGGTAGTAACGCTGCAACAAAAGTGAATTAAAAGTGTGTCCAACAGAGGAAAAGGTCACTCTTCACAAAAAGGTTCAGGACTAAGGCTCAGAAGAGTTGATTGAAGCCGTTTGTAACATTCAGTCGACTTTAGACAGCTGTGTTTTCTTTAACCCAAGTGTGCTACAGCCTCAGTGAGAGCAGGAAGCCTGAAGTCCCACAGCTCCACCCGGAAGTGACACTTATGAGCCTCGTCTCACAGCCAATCAGAAGCCTCCATTCACGCAGCAGGGCTCACAAGTAGAGTACACCCCGAACTAAAAAATAATCATAGAATAATAACTAAAGAAGAATCCATTTGAAAAGACTCCAACAAACTTTCATGATCAATAAGACAAATGTGACGAGAGCATTCAAAGCAATGAACAGGAAACAGAGTCAAACACAGCACATTATCAAAGTCCAACATAAAACACCAGTGTCTTTTTCAACACTACACACATCAGACACTTTGTTCTTTTACACTAAATACATTTAAATACTTTTACAGTCTGTCTTCAGCATTTATTCTTTATTCAGATTGAGGGGCTGCAGTTTGTCAGAGTCCAGCTGTTCTTCTGTGGCCTCAGCTCTGAACTCCAACCCCTCACATCTGAGAATACTGGGTCTGAACCAGAACAACCTGAAGGACTCAGGAGTGGAACATCTGAGTGGTTTTCTGAAGAATCCAGACTGTCGACTGGAGACTCTGTTGTGAGTTCACTCTGTTACTGTTACACAGGTCACATGTTCATTAACAGCTCCACCTCCTTCATTAACACAACTACATCCATAAAAGCTCTTCCATTTCTGCCACTCACTGTTGTTTATGAAGGAACTGCTCAGAGCTTCACTGTCAGATCAAATATTAATGTAAGACTGGATTAAGAGCATTCAGACTTTGTACTCAAGTAAAAGTACTGTTACCTGGACAAAATAATAGTCCATTACAAATAAAAGTAGTGCTGTTCAAATGTGCTCCAGTAAAAGTACAAGTGACTGGTGTAATAAAGGACTCAGTGTTAGTCACTAGTTCCTCTTTAGTCACTGATCTTTAATGAATTATCAATAACCAGTGGAAAAATGTGAGCTGACTAAAGAACAGAGGAGGCTCTGGGCCAAATCCACAACAAATGCAATAAACAGGAGCTTTATCTGAGTTTACCAGTGCTTTTTTATCAGCTTCTAAAAGAAGGACTCGACTGAAACTAGAACATGATGAAACCAAGACTAAACAAGCTTTAAAAGCAGCTCTAAACCAGGACTAAACCAGGACTAAGCAGGACTTGAGAGCCTGACTGTGACAAGGCTCACATAGAGCTCCTTCTTCAATGTAAGGTCAAGAGGTCCCTTTACAACCTCACCTTCAGGAGGCCTGACTAAACACAGCTGTTTGAATGAGTCCTAACACAACATTAGATGTGTTTTTCCTGTAACCAGCCCCATGTGTCCCATGTAGCTCCTGAAACCCAGAGCTGACCTCAGACTGGCCTTCAGCCTCTCCTTCTCTGACCTACTGCCACTGTTCCTTTGAGCCTCTACATATTCTTACTTTGATTTGGTTTGACTTCTGACTCCACACATTAGTCAGACACTTACAACTTACTGCAGACGCCTTCAAAGGCCTCTTTGTGTCCACGTGGTCCTTCTGTTGAGACTACAGCCTCCCGCTCAGTCACCAGACTAAACTAAGCTCCGGTCCATCACACCAGCCTCGGCCAATCACAGAACAGTAGTGTTGGTGCAGGTGGGACTTGTGCTAGAGCGGCCCAGGTGAGCTCAGGTCAGAGGTGACTGACAGCTGTCTGAGAACGAGCGCAGTCACAAACAAGCAGCTGAGAGCTTTAACACTGACTGAGATCAGTAAGAGACGACCTTTGAACTGTAACACTAGGTTCTTCTTGAACTCCTCAGACTATTGCAGTGGTGCATCTGACTGTATTCAGATGATCAGGTTCTTTATGGAGCTTGTGTCTGTGTCCAACATGAAACAGAACAAGTTTCAATGAAAAACAGATTGAATTATTAAAAGAAACGATGGAATGAACAGAATTCAGATTCAGAATGTGGACGTGCTGCGGAACAGTCCAGTCCAAAGTTCTTTAAAGTTCATTAGAGCTGAAACAACACTTGTCTGTATTCCATACTTTTGTGACCAGGACCACCAACAAAACTAAAAATAAAGTTTGTCCCAGCAGCTGCCGTGAGACCCCAGTCCAAAAACCAACCTGGAAACAAGGTCAGAAAGTTCAAATGAGTCAAGATCTCAAGGTCCAGCTTCAGTAAACAATTCATTCTCTTCAAATATGCATTTTCATTTTATAATCCATTATTCAGTTAAACCAACACATTTACACACTTCTTTATCAAACACATTTGAGTTTAGCTCATTAGCTTTAGCCGCTCAATGAGAAATGCCATAGGCTTTAGCATTTCAATGCTACGTTAGCATTTTCCAAAACTCTCCAAAACACAATGAAACACACTAAAAGTCCAAATGTAACACATTTATTGTTGTTCTTCAGATCTTGTCTCATGGTTTGTTGCGGCTGTAAGAGCCAGGTCGTAACAAGGGCCAGTGTGTTTATTAAGTTAAAGGTTCACTTTAAAGTGCTTTTAAAGAAACTAACAAACTTTAAGATTTGTTACATGAACATTTAAAATGCTGTAAGTTAAATAAGAATTGAAAAAGACTGTATTTTTAAAAGGTTCAGATTTAAAGTGTTTATATTTATATAAAACAGGTCTGAGGTATTTTAAGTTTCAATATAAATAATTCCTTTAGCATCTAGGATTACAAATGGCAGTAAACATTTTTAACTCTTGTGAGGATCAGAAGGGCCTTTGAAGAGTTTCTCTCCTGTAAGGGAGGGGCCCCAAAAGGTTTAAGGAGCCCCTGCTTTATAGAGTTCTGCTCAAAACTCACGGTAGTAACGCTGCAACAAAAGTGAATTAAAAGTGTGTCCAACAGAGGAAAAGGTCACTCTTCACAAAAAGGTTCCAGGACTAAGGCTCAGAAGAGTTGATTGAAGCCGTTTGTAACATTCAGTCGACTTTAGACAGCTGTGTTTTCTTGAACCCAAGTGTGCTACAGCCTCAGTGAGAGCAGGAAGCCTGAAGTCCCACAGCTCCACCCGGAAGTGACACTTATGAGCCTCGTCTCACAGCCAATCAGAAGCCTCCATTCACGCAGCAGGGCTCACAAGTAGAGTACACCCCGAACTAAAAATAATCATAGAATAATAACTAAAGAAGAATCCATTTGAAAAGACTCCAACAAACTTTCATGATCAATAAGACAAATGTGACGAGCATTCAAAGCAATGAACAGGAAACAGAGTCAAACACAGCACATTATCAAAGTCCAACATAAAACACCAGTGT
Source organism: Neodontobutis hainanensis (assembly GCA_024349245.1). Taxonomy (NCBI): domain Eukaryota; kingdom Metazoa; phylum Chordata; class Actinopteri; order Gobiiformes; family Odontobutidae; genus Neodontobutis; species Neodontobutis hainanensis. Next base: position 1,325 of record JALDNG010002002.1, on the reverse strand, counting down.
CTTTTTCAACACTACACACATCAGACACTTTTCTTCTTTTACACTAAATACATTTAAATACTTTTACAGTCTGTCTTCATCATTTATTCTTTATTCAGATTGAGCTACTGCAGTTTGTCAGAGTCCAGCTGTTCTTCTCTGGCCTCAGCTCTGAACTCCAACCCCTCACATCTGAGAAAACTGAATCTGGGAAAACAAAGACCTGAAGGACTCAGGAGTGAAGCATCTGAGTGGTTTTCTGCAGAATCCAGACTGTCGACTGGAGATTCTGGGGTCAGTTCACTCTGTTACTGTTACACAGGTCACATGTTCATTAACAGCTCCACCTCCTTCATTAACACAACTACATCCATAAAAGCTCTTCCATTTCTGCCACTCACTGTTGTTTATGAAGGAACTGCTCAGAGCTTCACTGTCAGATCAAATATTAATGTAAGACTGGATTAAGACCATTCAGACTTTGTACTCAAGTAAAAGTACTGTTACCTGGACAAAATAATAGTCCATTACAAATAAAAGTAGTGCTGTTCAAATGTGCTCCAGTAAAAGTACAAGTGACTGGTGTAATAAAGGACTCAGTGTTAGTCACTAGTTCCTCTTTAGTCACTGATCTTTAATGAATTATCAATAACCAGTGGAAAAATGTGAGCTGACTAAAGAACAGAGGAGGCTCTGGGAGCTTTATCTGAGTTTACCAGTGCTTTTTTATCAGCTTCTAAAAGAAGGACTCGACTGAAACTAGAACATGATGAAACCAAGACTAAACAAGCTTTAAAAGCAGCTCTAAACCAGGACTAAACCAGGACTAAGCAGGACTTGAGAGCCTGACTGTGACAAGGCTCACATAGAGCTCCTTCTTCAATGTAAGGTCAAGAGGTCCCTTTACAACCTCACCTTCAGGAGGCCTGACTAAACACAGCTGTTTGAATGAGTCCTAACACAACATTAGATGTGTTTTTCCTGTAACCAGCCCCATGTGTCCCATGTAGCTCCTGAAACCCAGAGCTGACCTCAGACTGGCCTTCAGCCTCTCCTTCTCTGACCTACTGCCACTGTTCCTTTGAGCCTCTACATATTCTTACTTTGATTTGCTTTGACTTCTGACTCCACACATTAGTCAGACACTTACAACTTACTGCAGACGCCTTCAAAGGCCTCTTTGTGTCCACGTGGTCCTTCTGTTGAGACTCCAGCCTCCCGCTCAGTCACCAGACTAAACTAAGCTCCGGTCCATCACACCAGCCTCGGCCAATCACAGAACAGTAGTGTTGGTGCAGGTGGGACTTGTGCTAGAGCGGCCCAGGTGAGCTCAGGTCAGAGGTGAC
>JALDNG010002001.1:0-45072 GCA_024349245.1 Neodontobutis hainanensis | reverse complement strand
AATGCAAGTCTACAGTCTGTACTACTGCTCATTTATGGTCTGTTCTACTGCAAGTCTACAGTCTGTTCTAATAAACGTCTACAGTCTGTTCTACTGCACATTTGAAGTCTGTACTACTGCACTTCTACAGTCTGTTCTAATGCTCCTCTACAGTCTGTATTACTGCACGTCTACAGTCATTTTAACTGCACCTCAACAGTCTGTTCTAATGCCAGTTTACATTCTTTACCTCTGCTCTACTGCAGTCTGTTCTACTGCACGTCTACAGTCTGTTTTACTGCTCATATACAGTCTGTTCTACTGCACGACTACAGTCTGTTCTAAAGCCAGTCTAGAGTCTGTTCTACTGCTGCTCTGAAGTCTTTTCAACTGCATGTCTATAATCTGTTCAACTGCACCTCTACGTCTTTTCTATTGTATGTCTACATTCTGTTCTAATGCACATCTACAGTCTGTTCTAATGCTCGTCTACAGTCTCTACTAACGGACCTTTAAATTTTTTTCTTCTGCAGCATCATTAGACTGGTTTACTGGACATCTACAGTCTGTTCTAATACACGTCTATAGTCTGTTCAAATACTCGTCCACAGTCTGTTCTAATGCAGTCTGTACTACTGCACATCTATAGTCAGTTCTATTGCTCGAATACAGTCTGTTCAAATGCCCAATAAAAGTCTTTACTACTCCACCTCTACAGTTTGTTCTATATCTCCTCTACAGTCTGTTCTACTGCAGCTCTACAGTCTGTTTTAATGCCAGTCTAGAGTCTGTACTACTGCTGCTCTGCAGTCTGTTCTACTGCAAGTCTACATTCTGTTCTACTGAACATCTACAGTCTGTTCTAATGCACATCTACAGTCTGTTCTAATGCTCGTCTACAGTCTGAACTACTGCACCTCTACAATCTGTTCTAAAGCATGTCTACAGTGTTTTCTAATACTCATATACAGTCTGTTCTAATGCTCGTCTACAATCTGAACTACTGCAACTCTACAGTCTGTTCTAAAGCATATCTGCAGTGTTTTCTAATACTCATATACTGTCTGTTCTAATCCTCCTCTACAGTCTGTACTACTGCACCTCTAGAGTCTATTCTTCTGCACATTCTTAGTCTGTTCTACAGGTTGTTTACTGTTTGTTCTAATGCTCGTCTACAGTCTGTTCCAAAGCCAATCTAGAGTCTGTTCTACTTCTGCTCTGAAGTCTATTCAACTGCACATCTACAGTCTGTTCAACTGCACCTCTACAGTCTTTTCTATTGTTAATAGATAATAATTGTCTAGAGTCTGTTATACTGCACGTCTACAGTCTCTTTTAATAATTGTCAACTTTCTGTACTGCTGCACCTCTACAGTCTCTTCTACTGCACATCTATAGTTTGTTCTAATGGTCGTCTAGAGTCTGTACTACTGGAACTCTACAGTCTGTTCTAAAACATGTCTACAGTCTTTTCTAATACTCATGTACAGTCTGTTCTAATGCTCGTGTAAAGTCTCAACTGCTGCCCTCTACAGTCTATTCTTTTGCACATCTACAGTCTGTTCTAATGCACATCTACAATCTGTTCTAATGGAATTCTCCAGTCTGTACTACTGCTCGTCTACAGTTTGTTCTACTGCACGCCTACAGTCTATTCTAAAAACGTCTACAGTCTGTACTACTGCACATCTACAGTTTGTCCTAAAGCATGTCTAGAGTGTTTTCTAATACTAATATACAGTCTGTTTTAATGCTCGTCTACAGTCTGTTCTAAAGCTCATCTACAGTCTGTTCTAAAGCCTATCTAGAGTCTGTACTACTGCTGCTCTAAAGTCTGTTCAACTGCACGTCTACAGTCTGGTCTACTGCACATCTACAGTTTGTTTTAATGCTCGTCTACAGTCTGTACTACTGCACCTCTACAGTCTCTTCTAAGGCATGTCTACAGTCTTTTCTAATAGTCATGTACAGGCTGTTCTAATCCTCGTCTCAACTACTGCAACTCTTCAGTCTATTCTTCTGCACCTCGTCAGTCTGTTCTACTGCACATCTACAGTCTATTCTAATGGACATCTACTGTATGTTCCAATGAAAGTCTACAGTCTGTACAACTGCTCATCTACAGTCTGTTCTACTGCACGTGTACAGTCTGTTTTATTGCTCATCTACAGTCTGTTCTACTGCACGTTTACAGTCTGTTCTAATACAAGTCTACAGTCTCTACTACTGCTCATTTACAGTCTGTTCTACTGGATGTTTACAGTCTGTTCTAATGCTCGTCTACAGTCAGTTTTACAGTCTGTTCTAATGCAAGTCTATAGTCTGTTTTACTACTCATCTACGGTCTGTTCTTTTGCAGGTCTACAGTCTGTTCTAATAAACGTCTACAGTCTGTTCTACTGCACATCTACAGTCTGTTCTAATGCAAGTCTACAGTCTGTATTACTGCTCATCTACAGTCTGTTCTAAAGCATGTCTAGAGTGTTTTCTAATACTCATATACAGTCTGTTCTAATGCATGTCTACAGTCAGAAATACTGCACCTTTTACAATATGTTCTAAAGCATGTGCAGAGTGTTTTCTAAAACTCATATAGAGTCTGTTCTAATACTCGTCTACAGTCTGAACTACTGCAGCTCTACAGTCTGTTCTAAAGCATGTCTAGAGTGTTTTCTAATACTCATATACAGTCTGTTCTAATGCTTGTCTACAGTCTGTACTACTGCATCTCTACAGTCTATTCTTCTGCACATTGTCAGTCTGTTCTACTGGACGTTTACAGTCTTTTCTAATTCTCATCTACAGTCTGTATTACTGCACCTCTACAGTCTGTTCTAAAGCATGTTTAGAGTGTTTTCTAATACTCATATACAGTCTGTTCTAATGTTCGCCTACAGTCGGAACTACTGCACCTCTACATTTTGTTATAAAGCATATCTAGAGTGTTTTCTAATACTTATATAGAGTCTGTTCTACTGGACGTTTATAGCCTGTTCTAATGCTCGTCTATAGTCAGTTCTAAAGCCAATCTAGAGTCTGTACTACTGCTGCTCTGAAGTCTGCTTAACTGCACGTCTACTGTCTGTTCACCTGCACCTCTACAGTCTGTTCTAATGCCAGTTTACAGTCTGTTCAACTGCTCTACTACAGTCTCGTCCACTGCACGTCCTACAGTCTGTTTTACTGCACATCTACAGTCTGTTCTAATGTACATCTACTGTCTGTTCTAATGCAAGCCTACAGTCTGTACTACTGCTCATCTACAGTCTGTTCTACTGCACGTCTACAGTCTGTTCTAATGCACATCTACAGTCTGTTCTAATGTAAGTCTACAGTCTGTACTATTGCTCATCTACTGTCTGTTCACCTGCACCTCTACAGTCTGTTCTAATGCCAGTTTACAGTCTGTACTACTGCTCTACTACAGTCTCATCCACTGCACGTCTACAGTCTGTTCTACTACACATCTACAGTCTCTACTACTGCACTTCTAAAGTCTGTTCTAATGCACATCTACACTCTCTTCTAATGCTCGTCTACAGTCCGTACTACTGCATTTCTACAGTCTATTCTTCTGCACATTGTCAGTCTGTTCTACTGGATGTTTACAGTCTGTTCTAATGCTCGTCTACAGTCAGTTTTACAGTCTGTTCTAATGCAAGTCTATAGTCTGTTTTACTACTCATCTACGGTCTGTTCTCTTGCAGGTCTACAGTCTGTTCTAATAAACGTCTACAGTCTGTTCTACTGCACATCTACAGTCTGTTCTAATGCAAGTCTACAGTCTGTATTACTGCTCATCTACAGTCTGTTCTAAAGCATGTCTAGAGTGTTTTCTAATACTCATATACAGTCTGTTCTAATGTTCCTACAGTCGGAACTACTGCACCTCTACATTTTGTTATAAAGCATATCTAGAGTGTTTTCTAATACTTATATAGAGTCTGTTCTACTGAACGTTTATAGCCTGTTCTAATGCTCGTCTATAGTCAGTTCTAAAGCCAATCTAGAGTCTGTACTACTGCTGCTCTGAAGTCTGTTCTACTGCAAGTCTACATTCTGTTCTACTGAACATCTACAGTCTGTTCTAATGCACATCTACAGTCTATAGTCTGTTCTTATGCTCGTCCACAGTCTGTTCTAATGCTAGTCTTAATTCTGTACTACTGCACATCTACGGTCTTTTCTACTAGATGTCTACAGTCTGTTCTAATGCTCGTATACAGTCTGTTGTATTGTACGTCTACAGTCTTTTTAAATGCACATCTACAGTCTGTTCAACTGCACGTCTACAGTCTTTTCAACTGCACCTCAACAGTCTCTTCTAATGCCAGTTTACAGTCTGTACCTCTGCTCTACTGCAGTCTGTTCTACCGCACGTCTACAGTCTCTTTTTCTGCATATCTACAGTCTGTTCTAATGCACATCTACAGTCTGTTCTAATGCAAGTCTATAATCTGTACTACTGCTCATCTACAGTCTGTTCTAATGCGAGTTTATAATCTGTACTACTGCTCATCTACAGTCTGTTCTAATGCAAGTCTACAGTCTGTACTACTGCTCATTTATGGTCTGTTCTACTGCAAGTCTACAGTCTGTTCTAATAAACGTCTACAGTCTGTTCTACTGCACATTTGAAGTCTGTACTACTGCACTTCTACAGTCTGTTCTAATGCTCGTCTACAGTCTGTATTACTGCACGTCTACAGTCATTTTAACTGCACCTCAACAGTCTGTTCTAATGCCAGTTTACATTCTTTACCTCTGCTCTACTGCAGTCTGTTCTACTGCATGTCTACAGTCTGTTTTACTGCTCATATACAGTCTGTTCTACTGCACGACTAAAGTCTGTTCTAAAGCCAGTCTAGAGTCTGTTCTACTGCTGCTCTGAAGTCTTTTCAACTGCATGTCTATAGTCTGTTCAACTGCACCTCTACGTCTTTTCTATTGTATGTCTACATTCTGTTCTAATGCACATCTACAGTCTGTTCTAATGCTTGTCTACAGTCTCTACTAACGGACCTTTAAATTATTTTCTTCTGCAGCATCATTAGACTGGTTTACTGGACATCTACAGTCTGTTCTAATACACGTCTATAGTCTGTTCAAATACTCGTCCACAGTCTGTTCTAATGCAGTCTGTACTACTGCACATCTATAGTCAGTTCTATTGCTCGAATACAGTCTGTTCAAATGCCCAATAAAAGTCTTTACTACTCCACCTCTACAGTTTGTTCTACATCTCCTCTACAGTCTGTTCTACTGCAGCTCTACAGTCTGTTTTAATGCCAGTCTAGAGTCTGTACTACTGCTGCTCTGCAGTCTGTTCTACTGCAAGTCTACATTCTGTTCTACTGAACATCTACAGTCTGTTCTAATGCACATCTACAGTCTGTTCTAATGCTCGTCTACAGTCTGAACTACTGCACCTCTACAATCTGTTCTAAAGCATGTCTACAGTGTTTTCTAATACTCATATACAGTCTGTTCTAATGCTCGTCTACAATCGGAACTACTGCAACTCTACAGTCTGTTCTAAAGCATATCTGCAGTGTTTTCTAATACTCATATACTGTCTGTTCTAATCCTCCTCTACAGTCTGTACTACTGCACCTCTAGAGTCTATTCTTCTGCACATTCTTAGTCTGTTCTACAGGTTGTTTACTGTTTGTTCTAATGCTCGTCTACAGTCTGTTCCAAAGCCAATCTAGAGTCTGTTCTACTTCTGCTCTGAAGTCTATTCAACTGCACATCTACAGTCTGTTCAACTGCACCTCTACAGTCTTTTCTATTGTTAATAGATAATAATTGTCTAGAGTCTGTTATACTGCACGTCTACAGTCTCTTTTAATAATTGTCAACTTTCTGTACTGCTGCACCTCTACAGTCTCTTCTACTGCACATCTACAGTTTGTTCTAATGGTCGTCTAGAGTCTGTACTACTGGAACTCTACAGTCTGTTCTAAAACATGTCTACAGTCTTTTCTAATACTCATGTACAGTCTGTTCTAATGCTCGTGTAAAGTCTCAACTGCTGCCCTCTACAGTCTATTCTTTTGCACATCTACAGTCTGTTCTAATGCACATCTACAATCTGTTCTAATGGAATTCTCCAGTCTGTACTACTGCTCGTCTACAGTTTGTTCTACTGCACGTCTACAGTCTATTCTAAAAAACGTCTACAGTCTGTACTACTGCACATCTACAGTTTGTCCTAAAGCATGTCTAGAGTGTTTTCTAATACTAATATACAGTCTGTTTTAATGCTCGTCTACAGTCTGTTCTAAAGCTCATCTACAGTCTGTTCTAAAGCCTATCTAGAGTCTGTACTACTGCTGCTCTAAAGTCTGTTCAACTGCACGTCTACAGTCTGGTCTACTGCACATCTACAGTTTGTTTTAATGCTCGTCTACAGTCTGTACTACTGCACCTCTACAGTCTCTTCTAAGGCATGTCTACAGTCTTTTCTAATAGTCATGTACAGGCTGTTCTAATCCTCGTGTAAAGTCTCAACTACTGCAACTCTTCAGTCTATTCTTCTGCACCTCGTCAGTCTGTTCTACTGCACATCTACAGTCTATTCTAATGGACATCTACTGTATGTTCCAATGAAAGTCTACAGTCTGTACAACTGCTCATCTACAGTCTGTTCTACTGCACGTGTACAGTCTGTTTTATTGCTCATCTACAGTCTGTTCTACTGCACGTTTACAGTCTGTTCTAATACAAGTCTACAGTCTCTACTACTGCTCATTTACAGTCTGTTCTACTGGATGTTTACAGTCTGTTCTAATGCTCGTCTACAGTCAGTTTTACAGTCTGTTCTAATGCAAGTCTATAGTCTGTTTTACTACTCATCTACGGTCTGTTCTTTTGCAGGTCTACAGTCTGTTCTAATAAACGTCTACAGTCTGTTCTACTGCACATCTACAGTCTGTTCTAATGCAAGTCTACAGTCTGTATTACTGCTCATCTACAGTCTGTTCTAAAGCATGTCTAGAGTGTTTTCTAATACTCATATACAGTCTGTTCTAATGCATGTCTACAGTCAGAAATACTGCACCTTTTACAATATGTTCTAAAGCATGTGCAGAGTGTTTTCTAAAACTCATATAGAGTCTGTTCTAATACTCGTCTACAGTCTGAACTACTGCAGCTCTACAGTCTGTTCTAAGGCATGTCTAGAGTGTTTTCTAATACTCATATACAGTCTGTTCTAATGCTTGTCTACAGTCTGTACTACTGCATCTCTACAGTCTATTCTTCTGCACATTGTCAGTCTGTTCTACTGGACGTTTACAGTCTTTTCTAATTCTCATCTACAGTCTGTATTACTGCACCTCTACAGTCTGTTCTAAAGCATGTTTAGAGTGTTTTCTAATACTCATATACAGTCTGTTCTAATGTTCGCCTACAGTCGGAACTACTGCACCTCTACATTTTGTTATAAAGCATATCTAGAGTGTTTTCTAATACTTATATAGAGTCTGTTCTACTGGACGTTTATAGCCTGTTCTAATGCTCGTCTATAGTCAGTTCTAAAGCCAATCTAGAGTCTGTACTACTGCTGCTCTGAAGTCTGCTTAACTGCACGTCTACTGTCTGTTCACCTGCACCTCTACAGTCTGTTCTAATGCCAGTTTACAGTCTGTTCAACTGCTCTACTACAGTCTCGTCCACTGCACGTCTACAGTCTGTTTTACTGCACATCTACAGTCTGTTCTAATGTACATCTACTGTCTGTTCTAATGCAAGCCTACAGTCTGTACTACTGCTCATCTACAGTCTGTTCTACTGCACGTCTACAGTCTGTTCTAATGCACATCTACAGTCTGTTCTAATGTAAGTCTACAGTCTGTACTATTGCTCATCTACTGTCTGTTCACCTGCACCTCTACAGTCTGTTCTAATGCCAGTTTACAGTCTGTACTACTGCTCTACTACAGTCTCATCCACTGCACGTCTACAGTCTGTTTTACTACACATCTACAGTCTCTACTACTGCACTTCTAAAGTCTGTTCTAATGCACATCTACACTCTCTTCTAATGCTCGCCTACAGTCCGTACTACTGCATTTCTACAGTCTATTCTTCTGCACATTGTCAGTCTGTTCTACTGGATGTTTACAGTCTGTTCTAATGCTCGTCTACAGTCAGTTTTACAGTCTGTTCTAATGCAAGTCTATAGTCTGTTTTACTACTCATCTACGGTCTGTTCTCTTGCAGGTCTACAGTCTGTTCTAATAAACGTCTACAGTCTGTTCTACTGCACATCTACAGTCTGTTCTAATGCAAGTCTACAGTCTGTATTACTGCTCATCTACAGTCTGTTCTAAAGCATGTCTAGAGTGTTTTCTAATACTCATATACAGTCTGTTCTAATGCATGTCTACAGTCTGTACTACTGCATCTCTACAGTCTATTCTTCTGCACATTGTCAGTCTGTTCTACTGGACGTTTACAGTCTTTTCTAATTCTCATCTACAGTCTGTATTACTGCACCTCTACAGTCTGTTCTAAAGCATGTTTAGAGTGTTTTCTAATACTCATATACAGTCTGTTCTAATGTTCGTCTACAGTCGGAACTACTGCACCTCTACATTTTGTTATAAAGCATATCTAGAGTGTTTTCTAATACTTATATAGAGTCTGTTCTACTGGACGTTTATAGCCTGTTCTAATGCTCGTCTATAGTCAGTTCTAAAGCCAATCTAGAGTCTGTACTACTGCTGCTCTGAAGTCTGCTCAACTGCACGTCTACTGTCTGTTCACCTGCACCTCTACAGTCTGTTCTAATGCCAGTTTACAGTATGTACTACTGCTCTACTACAGTCTCGTCCACTGCACGTCTACAGTCTGTTTTACTGCACATCTACAGTCTGTTCTAATGTACATCTACTGTCTGTTCTAAAGCAAGCCTACAGTCTGTACTACTGCTCATCTACAGTCTGTTCTACTGCACGTCTACAGTCTGTTCTAATGCACATCTACAGTCTGTTCTAATGTAAGTCTACAGTCTGTTCTACTACACATCTACAGTCTCTACTACTGCACTTCTAAAGTCTGTTCTAATGCACATCTACACTCTCTTCTAATGCTCGTCTACAGTCTGTACTACTGCATTTCTACAGTCTATTCTTCTGCACATTGTCAGTCTGTTCTACTGGATGTTTACAGTCTGTTCTAATGCTCGTCTACAGTCAGTTTTACAGTCTGTTCTAATGCAAGTCTATAGTCTGTTTTACTACTCATCTACGGTCTGTTCTCTTGCAGGTCTACAGTCTGTTCTAATAAACGTCTACAGTCTGTTCTACTGCACATCTACAGTCTGTTCTAATGCAAGTCTACAGTCTGTATTACTGCTCATCTACAGTCTGTTCTAAAGCATGTCTAGAGTGTTTTCTAATACTCATATACAGTCTGTTCTAATGCATGTCTACAGTCTGTACTACTGCATCTCTACAGTCTATTCTTCTGCACATTGTCAGTCTGTTCTACTGGACGTTTACAGTCTTTTCTAATTCTCATCTACAGTCTGTATTACTGCACCTCTACAGTCTGTTCTAAAGCATGTTTAGAGTGTTTTCTAATACTCATATACAGTCTGTTCTAATGTTCGTCTACAGTCGGAACTACTGCACCTCTACATTTTGTTATAAAGCATATCTAGAGTGTTTTCTAATACTTATATAGAGTCTGTTCTACTGGACGTTTATAGCCTGTTCTAATGCTCGTCTATAGTCAGTTCTAAAGCCAATCTAGAGTCTGTACTACTGCTCCTCTGAAGTCTGCTCAACTGCACGTCTACTGTCTGTTCACCTGCACCTCTACAGTCTGTTCTAATGCCAGTTTACAGTCTGTACTACTGCTCTACTACAGTCTCGTCCACTGCACGTCTACAGTCTGTTTTACTGCACATCTACAGTCTGTTCTAATGTACATCTACTGTCTGTTCTAGCGAGCCTACAGTCTGTACTACTGCTCATCTACAGTCTGTTCTACTGCACGTCTACAGTCTGTTCTAATGCACATCTACAGTCTGTTCTAATGTAAGTCTACAGTCTGTACTATTGCTCATCTACTGTCTGTTCAACTGCACCTCTACAGTCTGTTCTAATGCCAGTTTACAGTCTGTACTACTGCTCTACTACAGTCTCGTCCACTGCACGTCTACAGTCTGTTCTACTACACATCTACAGTCTCTACTACTGCACTTCTAAAGTCTGTTCTAATGCACATCTACACTCTCTTCTAATGTCCGTCTAAAGTCTGTACTACTGCATCTCTACAGTCTATTCTTCTGCACATTGTCAGTCTGTTCTACTGGACGTTTACAGTCTTTTCTAATTCTCATCTACAGTCTGTATTACTGCACCTCTACAGTCTGTTCTAAAGCATGTTTAGAGTGTTTTCTAATACTCATATACAGTCTGTTCTAATGTTCGCCTACAGTCGGAACTACTGCACCTCTACATTTTGTTATAAAGCATATCTAGAGTGTTTTCTAATACTTATATAGAGTCTGTTCTACTGGACGTTTATAGCCTGTTCTAATGCTCGTCTATAGTCAGTTCTAAAGCCAATCTAGAGTCTGTACTACTGCTGCTCTGAAGTCTGCTTAACTGCACGTCTACTGTCTGTTCACCTGCACCTCTACAGTCTGTTCTAATGCCAGTTTACAGTCTGTTCAACTGCTCTACTACAGTCTCGTCCACTGCACGTCTACAGTCTGTTTTACTGCACATCTACAGTCTGTTCTAATGTACATCTACTGTCTAATCTAATGCAAGCCTACAGTCTGTACTACTGCTCATCTACAGTCTGTTCTACTGCACGTCTACAGTCTGTTCTAATGCACATCTACAGTCTGTTCTAATGTAAGTCTACAGTCTGTACTATTGCTCATCTACTGTCTGTTCACCTGCACCTCTACAGTCTGTTCTAATGCCAGTTTACAGTCTGTACTACTGCTCTACTACAGTCTCATCCACTGCACGCCTACAGTCTGTTCTACTACACATCTACAGTCTCTACTACTGCACTTCTAAAGTCTGTTCTAATGCACATCTACACTCTCTTCTAATGCTCGTCTACAGTCCGTACTACTGCATTTCTACAGTCTATTCTTCTGCACATTGTCAGTCTGTTCTACTGGATGTTTACAGTCTGTTCTAATGCTCGTCTACAGTCAGTTTTACAGTCTGTTCTAATGCAAGTCTATAGTCTGTTTTACTACTCATCTACGGTCTGTTCTCTTGCAGGTCTACAGTCTGTTCTAATAAACGTCTACAGTCTGTTCTACTGCACATCTACAGTCTGTTCTAATGCAAGTCTACAGTCTGTATTACTGCTCATCTACAGTCTGTTCTAAAGCATGTCTAGAGTGTTTTCTAATACTCATATACAGTCTGTTCTAATGCATGTCTACAGTCTGTACTACTGCATCTCTACAGTCTATTCTTCTGCACATTGTCAGTCTGTTCTACTGGACGTTTACAGTCTTTTCTAATTCTCATCTACAGTCTGTATTACTGCACCTCTACAGTCTGTTCTAAAGCATGTTTAGAGTGTTTTCTAATACTCATATACAGTCTGTTCTAATGTTCGTCTACAGTCGGAACTACTGCACCTCTACATTTTGTTATAAAGCATATCTAGAGTGTTTTCTAATACTTATATAGAGTCTGTTCTACTGACGTTTATAGCCTGTTCTAATGCTCGTCTATAGTCAGTTCTAAAGCCAATCTAGAGTCTGTACTACTGCTGCTCTGAAGTCTGCTCAACTGCACGTCTACTGTCTGTTCACCTGCACCTCTACAGTCTGTTCTAATGCCAGTTTACAGTATGTACTACTGCTCTACTACAGTCTCGTCCACTGCACGTCTACAGTCTGTTTTACTGCACATCTACAGTCTGTTCTAATGTACATCTACTGTCTGTTCTAAAGCAAGCCTACAGTCTGTACTACTGCTCATCTACAGTCTGTTCTACTGCACGCCTACAGTCTGTTCTAATGCACATCTACAGTCTGTTCTAATGTAAGTCTACAGTCTGTTCTACTACACATCTACAGTCTCTACTACTGCACTTCTAAAGTCTGTTCTAATGCACATCTACACTCTCTTCTAATGCTCGTCTAGTCTGTACTACTGCATTTCTACAGTCTATTCTTCTGCACATTGTCAGTCTGTTCTACTGGATGTTTACAGTCTGTTCTAATGCTCGTCTACAGTCAGTTTTACAGTCTGTTCTAATGCAAGTCTATAGTCTGTTTTACTACTCATCTACGGTCTGTTCTCTTGCAGGTCTACAGTCTGTTCTAATAAACGTCTACAGTCTGTTCTACTGCACATCTACAGTCTGTTCTAATGCAAGTCTACAGTCTGTATTACTGCTCATCTACAGTCTGTTCTAAAGCATGTCTAGAGTGTTTTCTAATACTCATATACAGTCTGTTCTAATGCATGTCTACAGTCTGTACTACTGCATCTCTACAGTCTATTCTTCTGCACATTGTCAGTCTGTTCTACTGGACGTTTACAGTCTTTTCTAATTCTCATCTACAGTCTGTATTACTGCACCTCTACAGTCTGTTCTAAAGCATGTTTAGAGTGTTTTCTAATACTCATATACAGTCTGTTCTAATGTTCGTCTACAGTCGGAACTACTGCACCTCTACATTTTGTTATAAAGCATATCTAGAGTGTTTTCTAATACTTATATAGAGTCTGTTCTACTGGACGTTTATAGCCTGTTCTAATGCTCGTCTATAGTCAGTTCTAAAGCCAATCTAGAGTCTGTACTACTGCTGCTCTGAAGTCTGCTAAACTGCACGTCTACTGTCTGTTCACCTGCACCTCTACAGTCTGTTCTAATGCCAGTTTACAGTCTGTACTACTGCTCTACTACAGTCTCGTCCACTGCACGTCTACAGTCTGTTTTACTGCACATCTACAGTCTGTTCTAATGTACATCTACTGTCTGTTCTAAAGCAAGCCTACAGTCTGTACTACTGCTCATCTACAGTCTGTTCTACTGCACGTCTACAGTCTGTTCTAATGCACATCTACAGTCTGTTCTAATGTAAGTCTACAGTCTGTACTATTGCTCATCTACTGTCTGTTCACCTGCACCTCTACAGTCTGTTCTAATGCCAGTTTACAGTCTGTACTACTGCTCTACTACAGTCTCGTCCACTGCACGTCTACAGTCTGTTCTACTACACATCTACAGTCTCTACTACTGCACTTCTAAAGTCTGTTCTAATGCACATCTACACTCTCTTCTAATGCTCGTCTACAGTCTGTACTACTGCATTTCTACAGTCTATTCTTCTGCACATTGTCAGTCTGTTCTACTGGATGTTTACAGTCTGTTCTAATGCTCATCTACAGTCAGTTTTACAGTCTGTTCTAATGCAAGTCTATAGTCTGTTTTACTACTCATCTACGGTCTGTTCTTTTGCAGGTCTACAGTCTGTTCTAATAAACGTCTACAGTCTGTTCTACTGCACATCTACAGTCTGTTCTAATGCAAGTCTACAGTCTGTATTACTGCTCATCTACAGTCTGTTCTAATGCATGTCTACAGTCTGTACTACTGCATCTCTACAGTCTATTCTTCTGCACATTGTCAGTCTGTTCTACTGGACGTTTTACAGTCTTTTCTAATTCTCATCTACAGTCTGTATTACTGCACCTCTACAGTCTGTTCTAAAGCATGTTTAGAGTGTTTTCTAATACTCATATACAGTCTGTTCTAATGTTCGTCTACAGTCGGAACTACTGCACCTCTACATTTTGTTATAAAGCATATCTAGAGTGTTTTCTAATACTTATATAGAGTCTGTTCTACTGAACGTTTATAGCCTGTTCTAATGCTCGTCTATAGTCAGTTCTAAAGCCAATCTAGAGTCTGTACTACTGCTGCTCTGAAGTCTGTTCTACTGCAAGTCTACATTCTGTTCTACTGAACATCTACAGTCTGTTCTAATGCACATCTACAGTCTATAGTCTGTTCTTATGCTCGTCCACAGTCTGTTCTAATGCTAGTCTTAATTCTGTACTACTGCACATCTACGGTCTTTTCTACTAGATGTCTACAGTCTGTTCTAATGCTCGTATACAGTCTGTTGTATTGTACGCGTCTACAGTCTTTTTAAATGCACATCTACAGTCTGTTCAACTGCACGTCTACAGTCTTTTCAACTGCACCTCAACAGTCTCTTCTAATGCCAGTTTACAGTCTGTACCTCTGCTCTACTGCAGTCTGTTCTACCGCACGTCTACAGTCTCTTTTTCTGCATATCTACAGTCTGTTCTAATGCACATCTACAGTCTGTTCTAATGCAAGTCTATAATCTGTACTACTGCTCATCTACAGTCTGTTCTAATGCGAGTTTATAATCTGTACTACTGCTCATCTACAGTCTGTTCTAATGCAAGTCTACAGTCTGTACTACTGCTCATTTATGGTCTGTTCTACTGCAAGTCTACAGTCTGTTCTAATAAACGTCTACAGTCTGTTCTACTGCACATTTGAAGTCTGTACTACTGCACTTCTACAGTCTGTTCTAATGCTCGTCTACAGTCTGTATTACTGCACGTCTACAGTCATTTTAACTGCACCTCAACAGTCTGTTCTAATGCCAGTTTACATTCTTTACCTCTGCTCTACTGCAGTCTGTTCTACTGCATGTCTACAGTCTGTTTTACTGCTCATATACAGTCTGTTCTACTGCACGACTAAAGTCTGTTCTAAAGCCAGTCTAGAGTCTGTTCTACTGCTGCTCTGAAGTCTTTTCAACTGCATGTCTATAGTCTGTTCAACTGCACCTCTACGTCTTTTCTATTGTATGTCTACATTCTGTTCTAATGCACATCTACAGTCTGTTCTAATGCTTGTCTACAGTCTCTACTAACGGACCTTTAAATTATTTTCTTCTGCAGCATCATTAGACTGGTTTACTGGACATCTACAGTCTGTTCTAATACACGTCTATAGTCTGTTCAAATACTCCCACAGTCTGTTCTAATGCAGTCTGTACTACTGCACATCTATAGTCAGTTCTATTGCTCGAATACAGTCTGTTCAAATGCCCAATAAAAGTCTTTACTACTCCACCTCTACAGTTTGTTCTACATCTCCTCTACAGTCTGTTCTACTGCAGCTCTACAGTCTGTTTTAATGCCAGTCTAGAGTCTGTACTACTGCTGCTCTGCAGTCTGTTCTACTGCAAGTCTACATTCTGTTCTACTGAACATCTACAGTCTGTTCTAATGCACATCTACAGTCTGTTCTAATGCTCGTCTACAGTCTGAACTACTGCACCTCTACAATCTGTTCTAAAGCATGTCTACAGTGTTTTCTAATACTCATATACAGTCTGTTCTAATGCTCGTCTACAATCTGAACTACTGCAACTCTACAGTCTGTTCTAAAGCATATCTGCAGTGTTTTCTAATACTCATATACTGTCTGTTCTAATCCTCCTCTACAGTCTGTACTACTGCACCTCTAGAGTCTATTCTTCTGCACATTCTTAGTCTGTTCTACAGGTTGTTTACTGTTTGTTCTAATGCTCGTACAGTCTGTTCCAAAGCCAATCTAGAGTCTGTTCTACTTCTGCTCTGAAGTCTATTCAACTGCACATCTACAGTCTGTTCAACTGCACCTCTACAGTCTTTTCTATTGTTAATAGATAATAATTGTCTAGAGTCTGTTATACTGCACGTCTACAGTCTCTTTTAATAATTGTCAACTTTCTGTACTGCTGCACCTCTACAGTCTCTTCTACTGCACATCTACAGTTTGTTCTAATGGTCGTCTAGAGTCTGTACTACTGGAACTCTACAGTCTGTTCCAAAACATGTCTACAGTCTTTTCTAATACTCATGTACAGTCTGTTCTAATGCTCGTGTAAAGTCTCAACTGCTGCCCTCTACAGTCTATTCTTTTGCACATCTACAGTCTGTTCTAATGCACATCTACAATCTGTTCTAATGGAATTCTCCAGTCTGTACTACTGCTCGTCTACAGTTTGTTCTACTGCACGTCTACAGTCTATTCTAAAAAACGTCTACAGTCTGTACTACTGCACATCTACAGTTTGTCCTAAAGCATGTCTAGAGTGTTTTCTAATACTAATATACAGTCTGTTTTAATGCTCGTCTACAGTCTGTTCTAAAGCTCATCTACAGTCTGTTCTAAAGCCTATCTAGAGTCTGTACTACTGCTGCTCTAAAGTCTGTTCAACTGCACGTCTACAGTCTGGTCTACTGCACATCTACAGTTTGTTTTAATGCTCGTCTACAGTCTGTACTACTGCACCTCTACAGTCTCTTCTAAGGCATGTCTACAGTCTTTTCTAATAGTCATGTACAGGCTGTTCTAATCCTCGTGTAAAGTCTCAACTATTGCAACTCTTCAGTCTATTCTTCTGCACCTCGTCAGTCTGTTCTACTGCACATCTACAGTCTATTCTAATGGACATCTACTGTATGTTCCAATGAAAGTCTACAGTCTGTACAACTGCTCATCTACAGTCTGTTCTACTGCACGTGTACAGTCTGTTTTATTGCTCATCTACAGTCTGTTCTACTGCACGTTTACAGTCTGTTCTAATACAAGTCTACAGTCTCTACTACTGCTCATTTACAGTCTGTTCTACTGGATGTTTACAGTCTGTTCTAATGCTCGTCTACAGTCAGTTTTACAGTCTGTTCTAATGCAAGTCTATAGTCTGTTTTACTACTCATCTACGGTCTGTTCTTTTGCAGGTCTACAGTCTGTTCTAATAAACGTCTACAGTCTGTTCTACTGCACATCTACAGTCTGTTCTAATGCAAGTCTACAGTCTGTATTACTGCTCATCTACAGTCTGTTCTAAAGCATGTCTAGAGTGTTTTCTAATACTCATATACAGTCTGTTCTAATGCATGTCTACAGTCAGAAATACTGCACCTTTTACAATATGTTCTAAAGCATGTGCAGAGTGTTTTCTAAAACTCATATAGAGTCTGTTCTAATACTCGTCTACAGTCTGAACTACTGCAGCTCTACAGTCTGTTCTAAAGCATGTCTAGAGTGTTTTCTAATACTCATATACAGTCTGTTCTAATGCTTGTCTACAGTCTGTACTACTGCATCTCTACAGTCTATTCTTCTGCACATTGTCAGTCTGTTCTACTGACGTTTACAGTCTTTTCTAATTCTCATCTACAGTCTGTATTACTGCACCTCTACAGTCTGTTCTAAAGCATGTTTAGAGTGTTTTCTAATACTCATATACAGTCTGTTCTAATGTTCGTCTACAGTCGGAACTACTGCACCTCTACATTTTGTTATAAAGCATATCTAGAGTGTTTTCTAATACTTATATAGAGTCTGTTCTACTGGACGTTTATAGCCTGTTCTAATGCTCGTCTATAGTCAGTTCTAAAGCCAATCTAGAGTCTGTACTACTGCTGCTCTGAAGTCTGCTCAACTGCACGTCTACTGTCTGTTCACCTGCACCTCTACAGTCTGTTCTAATGCCAGTTTACAGTATGTACTACTGCTCTACTACAGTCTCGTCCACTGCACGTCTACAGTCTGTTTTACTGCACATCTACAGTCTGTTCTAATGTACATCTACTGTCTGTTCTAAAGCAAGCCTACAGTCTGTACTACTGCTCATCTACAGTCTGTTCTACTGCACGTCTACAGTCTGTTCTAATGCACATCTACAGTCTGTTCTAATGTAAGTCTACAGTCTGTTCTACTACACATCTACAGTCTCTACTACTGCACTTCTAAAGTCTGTTCTAATGCACATCTACACTCTCTTCTAATGCTCGTCTACAGTCTGTACTACTGCATTTCTACAGTCTATTCTTCTGCACATTGTCAGTCTGTTCTACTGGATGTTTACAGTCTGTTCTAATGCTCGTCTACAGTCAGTTTTACAGTCTGTTCTAATGCAAGTCTATAGTCTGTTTTACTACTCATCTACGGTCTGTTCTCTTGCAGGTCTACAGTCTGTTCTAATAAACGTCTACAGTCTGTTCTACTGCACATCTACAGTCTGTTCTAATGCAAGTCTACAGTCTGTATTACTGCTCATCTACAGTCTGTTCTAAAGCATGTCTAGAGTGTTTTCTAATACTCATATACAGTCTGTTCTAATGCATGTCTACAGTCTGTACTACTGCATCTCTACAGTCTATTCTTCTGCACATTGTCAGTCTGTTCTACTGGACGTTTACAGTCTTTTCTAATTCTCATCTACAGTCTGTATTACTGCACCTCTACAGTCTGTTCTAAAGCATGTTTAGAGTGTTTTCTAATACTCATATACAGTCTGTTCTAATGTTCGTCTACAGTCGGAACTACTGCACCTCTACATTTTGTTATAAAGCATATCTAGAGTGTTTTCTAATACTTATATAGAGTCTGTTCTACTGGACGTTTATAGCCTGTTCTAATGCTCGTCTATAGTCAGTTCTAAAGCCAATCTAGAGTCTGTACTACTGCTGCTCTGAAGTCTGCTCAACTGCACGTCTACTGTCTGTTCACCTGCACCTCTACAGTCTGTTCTAATGCCAGTTTACAGTCTGTACTACTGCTCTACTACAGTCTCGTCCACTGCACGCCTACAGTCTGTTTTACTGCACATCTACAGTCTGTTCTAATGTACATCTACTGTCTGTTCTAAAGCGAGCCTACAGTCTGTACTACTGCTCATCTACAGTCTGTTCTACTGCACGTCTACAGTCTGTTCTAATGCACATCTACAGTCTGTTCTAATGTAAGTCTACAGTCTGTACTATTGCTCATCTACTGTCTGTTCAACTGCACCTCTACAGTCTGTTCTAATGCCAGTTTACAGTCTGTACTACTGCTCTACTACAGTCTCGTTCACTGCACGTCTACAGTCTGTTCTACTACACATCTACAGTCTCTACTACTGCACTTCTAAAGTCTGTTCTAATGCACATCTACACTCTCTTCTAATGCTCGTCTACAGTCTGTACTACTGCATCTCTACAGTCTATTCTTCTGCACATTGTCAGTCTGTTCTACTGACGTTTACAGTCTTTTCTAATTCTCATCTACAGTCTGTATTACTGCACCTCTACAGTCTGTTCTAAAGCATGTTTAGAGTGTTTTCTAATACTCATATACAGTCTTATCTAATGCTCATCTACAGTCTGTACTACTGCACCTCTAGAATCTATTATTCTGCACATTGACAGTCTGTTCTACTAGATGTTTACAGTCTATTCTAATGATCGTCTACAGTCTGTTCTACAGCCAATCTAGAGTCTGTACTACTGCTGCTCTGAAGACTATTCATTTGCATGTCTACAGTCTGTTCAACTGCACCTCTACAGTCTTTTCTATTGTACATCTACAGTCTGTTCTAATGCACATCTACAGTCTGTTCTAATGCAAGTCGACAGTCTGTACTACTAATTGTCTAGAGTCTGTACTACTGCACCTCTACAGTCTGTTCTAAAATCATGTCTACAGTCTATTCTAATACTCATATACAGTCTGTTCTATTTCTCGTGTACAGTCTGTAGTAATGCACCTTTAAAGTCAATTCTTCTGCAGCATCATCAGTCTGTTCTACTGCAAGTCTACAGTCTGTTCTAATAATTGTCTACAGTCCGTTCTACTGCACGTCTACAGTCCTTTCTAATAATTGTCGACAGTCTATACTACTGCAGCTCTACAGTCTCTTCTACTGCACATCTACAGTCTGTTCTAATGCTTGTCTACAGTCTGAACAACTGCACCTCTACAGTCTGTTCTAAAGCATGTCTAGAGTATTTTCTAATACTCATATATAGTCTGTTCTAATGCTAGTCTATAGTCTGAACTACTGCACCTCTACAGTCTGTTCTAAAGCATGTCTAGAGTGTTTTCTAATACTCATATACAGTCTGTTCTAATGCGCGTTTACAGTCTGTACTAGTACATCTCTACAGTCTATTCTTCTGCACATTGTCAGTCTGTTCTACTGACGTTTACAGTCTGTAGACCTGCAGTAGAACAGACCGTAGATGAGCAGTAAAACAGACTATAGATTTGCATTAGAACAGACTTTAGAAGTGCAGTAGTAGAGACTGTACACGTGTAGTACAACAGACTGTAGAGGTGCAGTAGAACAGACAGTAGATGACCAGTAGTACAGACTGTAGACTTACATTAGAACAGACTGTAGATGTGCATTAGAACAGACTGTAGACGTGCAGTAGAACAGACTGTAGATGAGCAGTAGTACAGACTGTAGGCTTGCATTAGAACAGACAGTAAATGTACATTAGAACAGACTGTAGATGTGCAGTAAAACAGACTGTAGACGTGCAGTGGACGAGACTGTAGTAGAGCAGTAGTACAGACTGTAAACTGGCATTAGAACAGACTGTAGAGGTGCAGGTGAACAGACAGTAGACGTGCAGTTGAGCAGACTTCAGAGCAGCAGTAGTACAGACTCTAGATTGGCTTTAGAACTGACTATAGACGAGCATTAGAACAGGCTATAAACGTTCAGTAGAACAGACTCTATATAAGTATTAGAAAACACTCTAGATATGCTTTATAACAAAATGTAGAGGTGCAGTAGTTCCGACTGTAGACGAACATTAGAACAGACTGTATATGAGTATTAGAAAACACTCTAAACATGCTTTAGAACAGACTGTAGAGGTGCAGTAATACAGACTGTAGATGAGAATTAGAAAAGACTGTAAAACGTCCAGTAGAACAGACTGACAATGTGCAGAAGAATAGACTGTAGAGATGCAGTAGTACAGACTGTAGACATGCATTAGAACAGACTGTATATGAGTATTAGAAAACACTCTAGACATGCTTTAGAACAGACTGTAGATGAGCAGTAATACAGACTGTAGACTTGCATTAGAACAGACTGTAGATGTGCAGTAGAACAGACTGTAGACGTTTATTAGAACAGACTGTAGACCTGCAAAAGAACAGACCGTAGATGAGTAGTAAAACAGACTATAGACTTGCATTAGAACAGACTGTAAAACTGACTGTAGATGAGCATTAGAACAGACTGTAAACATCCAGTAGAACAGACTGACAATGTGCAGAAGAATAGACTGTAGAAATGCAGTAGTACAGACTGTAGACGAGCATTAGAAGAGAGTGTAGATGTGCATTAGAACAGACTTTAGAAGTGCAGTAGTAGAGACTGTAGATGTGTAGTAGAACAGACTGTAGACGTGCAGTGGACGAGACTGTAGTAGAGCAGTAGTACAGACTGTAAACTGGCATTAGAACAGACTGTAGAGGTGCAGGTGAACAGACAGTAGATGAGCAATAGTACAGACTGTAGACTTACATTAGAACAGACTGTAGATGTGCATTAGAACAGACTGTAGACGTGCAGTAGAACAGACTGTAGATGAGCAGTAGTACAGACTGTAGGCTCGCTTTAGAACAGACAGTAGATGTACATTAGAACAGACTGTAGATGTGCAGTAAAACAGACTGTAGACGTGCAGTGGACGAGACTGTAGTAGAGCAGTAGTACAGACTGTAAACTGGCATTAGAACAGACTGTAGAGGTGCAGGTGAACAGACAGTAAACGTGCAGTTGAGCAGACTTCAGAGCAGCAGTAGTACAGACTCTAGATTGGCTTTAGAACTGACTATAGACGAGCATTAGAACAGGCTATAAACGTCCAGTAGAACAGACTCTATATAAGTATTAGAAAACACTCTAGATATGCTTTATAACAAAATGTAGAGGTGCAGTAGTTCCGACTGTAGACGAACATTAGAACAGACTGTATATGAGTATTAGAAAACACTCTAAACATGCTTTAGAACAGACTGTAGAGGTGCAGTAATACAGACTGTAGATGAGAATTAGAAAAGACTGTAAACGTCCAGTAGAACAGACTGACAATGTGCAGAAGAATAGACTGTAGAGATGCAGTAGTACAGACTGTAGACATGCATTAGAACAGACTGTATATGAGTATTAGAAAACACTCTAGACATGCTTTAGAACAGACTGTAGATGAGCAGTAATACAGACTGTAGACTTGCATTAGAACAGACTGTAGATGTGCAGTAGAACAGACTGTAGACGTTATTAGAACAGACTGTAGACCTGCAAGAGAACAGACCGTAGATGAGTAGTAAAACAGACTATAGACTTGCATTAGAACAGACTGTAAAACTGACTGTAGACGAGCGTTAGAACAGACTGTAAACATCCAGTAGAACAGACTGACAATGTGCAGAAGAATAGACTGTAGAAATGCAGTAGTACAGACTGTAGACGAGCATTAGAAGAGAGTGTAGATGTGCATTAGAACAGACTTTAGAAGTGCAGTAGTAGAGACTGTAGATGTGTAGTAGAACAGACTGTAGACTTACATTAGAACAGACTGTAGATGTGCATTAGAACAGACTGTAGACGTGCAGTAGAACAGACTGTAGATGAGCAGTAGTACAGACTGTAGGCTTGCTTTAGAACAGACAGTAGATGTACATTAGAACAGACTGTAGATGTGCAGTAAAACAGACTGTAGACGTGCAGTGGACGAGACTGTAGTAGAGCAGTAGTACATACTGTAAACTGGCATTAGAACAGACTGTAGAGGTGCAGGTGAACAGACAGTAGACGTGCAGTTGAGCAGACTTCAGAGCAGCAGTAGTACAGACTCTAGATTGGCTTTAGAACTGACTATAGACGAGCATTAGAACAGGCTATAAACGTCCAGTAGAACAGACTCTATATAAGTATTAGAAAACACTCTAGATATGCTTTATAACAAAATGTAGAGGTGCAGTAGTTCCGACTGTAGACGAACATTAGAACAGACTGTATATGAGTATTAGAAAACACTCTAAACATGCTTTAGAACAGACTGTAGAGGTGCAGTAATACAGACTGTAGATGAGAATTAGAAAAGACTGTAAACGCCCAGTAGAACAGACTGACAATGTGCAGAAGAATAGACTGTAGAGATGCAGTAGTACAGACTGTAGACATGCATTAGAACAGACTGTATATGAGTATTAGAAAACACTCTAGACATGCTTTAGAACAGACTGTAGATGAGCAGTAATACAGACTGTAGACTTGCATTAGAACAGACTGTAGATGTGCAGTAGAACAGACTGTAGACGTTTATTAGAACAGACTGTAGACCTGCAAGAGAACAGACCGTAGATGAGTAGTAAAACAGACTATAGACTTGCATTAGAACAGACTGTAAAACTGACTGTAGACGAGCATTAGAACAGACTGTAAACATCCAGTAGAACAGACTGACAATGTGCAGAAGAATAGACTGTAGAAATGCAGTAGTACGGACTGTAGACGAGCATTAGAAGAGAGTGTAGATGTGCATTAGAACAGACTTTAGAAGTGCAGTAGTAGAGACTGTAGATGTGTAGTAGAACAGACTGTAGACGTGCAGTGGATGAGA
Organism: Neodontobutis hainanensis; assembly: GCA_024349245.1. Taxonomy (NCBI): domain Eukaryota; kingdom Metazoa; phylum Chordata; class Actinopteri; order Gobiiformes; family Odontobutidae; genus Neodontobutis; species Neodontobutis hainanensis. The sequence goes on along the minus strand of JALDNG010002001.1, from coordinate 21,634 downwards.
CTGTAGTAGAGCAGTAGTACAGACTGTAAACTGGCATTAGAACAGACTGTAGAGGTGCAGGTGAACAGACAGTAGATGAGCAATAGTACAGACTGTAGACTTACATTAGAACAGACTGTAGATGTGCATTAGAACAGACTGTAGACGTGCAGTAGAACAGACTGTAGATGTGCATTAGAACAGACTGTAGATATGTAGAAAAAGAGACTGTAGACGTGCGGTAGAACAGACTGCAGTAGAGCAGAGGTACAGACTGTAAACTGGCATTAGAAGAGACTGTTGAGGAGCAGTTGAAAAGACTGTAGACGTGCAGTTGAACAGACTGTAGATGTGCACTTTAGTAAGGAAAGGAGCTAAGATAGGAGCTCCACTGCTTCTTTTTAAACCTATGGATGTTCTGAAAGGTTAGGAGCTTACTGACTTTCCACAATCCACTGCACCACCAGCCACAATCTTTTCTGAATACGACCAAAATTTAGTTTCGTGTGAAGAGTTTGTGATGAATTTAAAGTCACTCTGCATCAACTGAAAAAGACACTGCTCTAGAGCTACCACATCTTATGACTGACTTTTTCAGGATTAGGTGCTTGTTGTAGTCTTTTGTTAGGATGTGTAGTTTTTATTATGTCAATGTGCGTCAATGTTCAACATTCCTGATGAGGTTAGTGGAATCAGATGTGTCAAAACCCCGCTGATGCTCCTTTCCTAACTTGACAAGGACACTCCTGACCTCTCACTGTTGACTTTAGGACGTTGTATTCAAAGGTTAAGGAACAGTATTTGAATTCAGCCAAAGTATTTACCATATCACTGCAACCCTGTGTGCCTTGGTTGACTAGCTTTTAAGGAGCCTTTTACAATTGTGTGGACAAAGAATTCGGTATTGTCAGAAGCATCACCAACAAGACCGAATGCCTGATGTCAAACCTAAGCTGGCAAAGAAGAACATTCAATTTCGACAGCATTCTCCAGGTATAAACGAGAAGGCTGGAGATAGACTAAACATATTAGTAGTAGTTGTTGAGTAGTTTTTGTTTTCTTCCAGGCCTTAATGTCACTGTTTGTGATGTACTCGAAGGACGGATGGGTGAATATCATGTACGACGGGCTCGGCGCTGTCGGAGAAGACCTTCAGGTATTATCACTAAACAAAACGAGACTTAACACCAGAGGAGACCGAGTCCTCTCTGAAAAAGAAAATCCTGTTATAAGGATTGGTGTAGAAAAATAAATATAACATAACAACACTTAAAGAAATCCATGACTCAATAAAACTGATAACTATCTTTATTGTTATTAATAAATGTATTTTCTCACTGTATAAGTAACTTATACAAAACACAACCTTAAGCAGGAATAGTTAAAGTGGATTGGATCACGCTGATCCTTTGTGAATTTATCAGTTGTGTTTTGTTTTTCAGCCTGTGACAAACAACAAGACCTGGATGGCTCTGTACTTTCTATCGTTTATAATAATGAGCATCCTCCTGCTGGACATGTTCATCGGGACCATGGTCAACACATTCAACGAAGTCCAGCAAAACAGAAAATCCAAAGAGGGGACCTCACACAGGCGAAAATGACCCTAACACGGAACGGTTAGTCACATCTAGGCCACTGAGCCCAGTATTGCAGTGTTTGATTGTGGTTGTTAGGCCTTTTGTTGGTTTATTTTTATTTTTACAGCGCTATATTACACCCGCTACTCGCGAGTGGCGCTTGATCCACACATTGTGCACGAGCCTCATCCTGGAGCTGCTCATGTCAGGGGTGATCATTTTCAATGTCTTTATCATGATGTTGGAACATTACAATCAGACTCGGTAATGTCAACCCACTGCCTCAGGAACATCTCTAAACTATAAGGGCATATTGATTTATTTATTTTTGTTGTCTGCTTAGTACATAGATAATCTCATGGATTACACTTTCTACGGTTTCTTTGCCATCCTCATCATTGACATTGTGCTCAAACCTGTGGCGTTTGGCGGACGGAGGTTTATAAATAACAAGTAAGGCACATAAATAAGCGCAAGTCTGTTTTGTCAATAGTGTCTAATGTAATATGTGAACCTTTAGCTGGAATTGTCTGGACCTGCTGGTGCTGGCGATGTCTCTAATCTTCGTCGTACTCACTGTGCTGAACCTGGACGACAAACTTCCCATTAATCCCAGCCTCATCCGAACCTGCAAAGTGTTCACCCTTGCACAGAGTAATACACACATGCAACTTTTTATTCATTTCTAAAAATTCTCATAACTTTTGGTGCGTTAATGTGGTCCTCAGAATCTCGGGATGTGTTCACATGATTTCAGCTCGTAAGGTCGGAATATATAGCATCGCAGGACTGATGTTTAGACATGTTCATGTGCATTTCTCAAATACAGAAAGTATTCACAGCGCTTCACTTTTTCTACATTTTGTTAAGTTACATCCTTATTTCAAAATGGATTCAATTTATTATTTGCCTCAAAATCCTACAAACTATAGCCCATGATGACAACATGAAAGAAGGTTTGAATTCTTTGCAAATTTATTAAAAATGAAAAACAAAAAGCACATGTACATAATTATTTACAGCCAAAACTTTGTTTAAGCTTCGTTGGCCCTAATTACAGCCTCAAGCCTTTTTGAGTCTGATGCTATGAGCTGGGCACAACAATGTTTGGGCAGTTTCTCCCAGTCTTCTTTGCAGAACCTCTCAAGTTCCATCAGGTTGGATGGTTAGCGTCGGTGCACATCCATTTTCAGATTTCTCCGGAGGTGTTTAAGGCTGGCTCTGTCTGGATCACTGAAGGATAAGTTTGTAAAATTTTGAGGCAAACAATCAATTTAATCCATTTTGAAATAAGGCTGTAACATTACAAAATGTGGAAAAAGCAAAGCACTGTGAATACTTCACAGATGCACTGTATTCCCGAGTTCCCGAGGACCACATGAATGCAGCATTACTACAGGTCTATAAAATAGAGAGCGTTGTGTCAGGAAGGGCATCCTGGATAAAAATATATGCCACTCTAAATATATGGATCCCTCCTGTGGCAACCCTGAAGGGAGCAGCTGACACCTACTATTGTGTTTTTAAAGAGCTCTAAAGAAGAGAGAACACTAAAGCTGGGCACACACACAACTCATACTGTTTGAGTAGATCACGACGAGGAAAGCCAAAGATCACGATTAATGTGCTCACACACTGTACAACCGGATGGTTTGCTGCGACCGAGATTTCTGACATGTCAGAATTTCATCTGACCACCTATTTCTGGTTAGGAACTAGTTGGGAGGGGTTAATTGCGTAGGGCCCTGTACACAGGACACCAAGGACGCACAACAGCCCAGAATTTGGCTCAAAATGATGGTATGACCAGATATGAGGTCAAATTCAGGTTGAAAATTGCACAGTGTATGCCTGGCTTTAGGAAACTCATGTAACAGGCCCAGGTCAATGCAACAGTCTCAAAAATGTTAACATGCATGCAACAAAAACATGCTACTTTGTATTTCCCCACAAGGATAATAAAGGAATAATAAAATAAAAATCAATTTGTTAATGGTGGGAAACATTGATTTAGTTTAGTTTGCAAACAGAAACCTTAGGAGTTGATTTTATTATGTCATAAACAGGGACGGATTGGCAATCGGGAATACCGGGAACAATCCCGAACGGCCGGTCCATTTCAGGCCGAATCGCCGATGGTCAAATTTTTATTATTATTTTTATTATTATTATTTATTTTATGATACGCTACCGTACCGGCCTGTGGCGGCCGCTCAGCTGCAGCAGAACGCAGCTGTGTGTCTGTGTGTGTGTGTGTTTCAGACTGGGCCAAACCAATACTTCCAATCTTAAGGGGATACGAGCGGCCCTCCCAACTTGGACTGATCCTCGTATTTCCTGATATCCGATTGGCTCAAAGGCGACGATCAAAGAAGTTTACTTTGTTAGGTTTGAGTTTGTGTGAATTCAACAGAGACAGACGGTAAAAATGTCGAAACGAAGGAAAGAAGTGAAAGAAATGGGTGGGGCCGAAAAATAAGAATGAAAAAGAAAAATGTTGGCACAAGAGGCAGCTAAATGTGCCGAATTAGCGGACCTTTTCCGCACTGAAAAGGGTGCTGACACAGGAGCGTCTTGAGACATTCATGCTAATGTGCACAGAAAAAGAGATCCTAATGACTTTAGACAACGATGGAGTCATAGACAGAGTTGCAGAGTCGAGTAAACTTCTCCAAAGATTGCTGGTGATGTGAGGTAGGACAGTTTTAGGAGGAGCAACAGCAGCAGGAGAGAGGAGGAGGAGAAGAGAGGAATAGGAGCAGCAGCAGGAGAGAGGAAGAGAAGGAGCAGCAGGAGGAGAAGAGCAGGAAACAGACAGGTAGATGGGCAGTGTGCAGGGCTGGGTAGGCAATCATATTAGACATATCAATCAAAGCTTTATTAAGAACACGCACACAAAAATAGAAAAATACAGCACAATGTTACATATTTACATAAAGGATAAAATGCCAATAGTTCCACATTCTAGATAATAACCTGACTGAAGCACAGATTTAATTAGAAAATGTATTATTCTTTGTCATATTTATTACTCATGTTCTTCTCATGCATGTGTTATGTAGCTGTACAATCAGTAAGCAGAGGCAGGGTCCAGCAGAGGCAGGGTCCAGCACAGGGGAAGCTGAGGCAGGGAGAGTTGAAAGTGAGCACACACACACACACACACACACACACACACACACACATACATACATACACACAAAATCTCTATTGTATGGGACTGCATTGTAGTTTTTGAGTATGAGTGGGTGTGAGTATTTGTAACTATTTTATCACTCCGACTGACTGTACACATGACATGCTGGTAGTTCGCGGTATACTGTGTGACTTATGTGTTTGAGATTAGGTTTTGGTTGTGTTCAGTGCAGTGGACTTGCTTATACAACCTGAGGAGGCAGGTGTTATCCTAAAGTTTCTTGAAGGTCTTCAGCGTAATCTGATTGTCTTTATACCATAAAAACACTATTAGAATGAAAATAACTGAAAATCCTGCTCGTGCACCAAGGGCACTCGTGTAAAAGGCCTCTCCGTCTTAAAGTCCCGGGCTGAATTTCAGTCCCAGTACGCCCCTGGTCATAAACACCTTACAACTAGAAAATGTGACCATTTAAGTGGCACACTAATGCAGCATGTCATTTTCAGTTCTGAAGGCTAAGAAGATCAGTTCTGAAGGCTAAGAAGATCAAGGTGCTGATAAAAACTATCTGGAAGACTCTGTCACAGGTAATTCAGTTTTCATTTAAAACATCATATCAACATGAGCATTATTATCAGAAGACAAGAACTCACTGACAGTGAACTCTGAGATATTACCAGCCTTAGAACCATGCTCTTAAGAAATATTCATGTTGTAAAAATGTGTTCAAACTAGGGTTGGGAAAGTAAATGCTTTAATATCACGTTAACGCATAAACATCAACAATCATTTTATCTCGCATTAACGCAGTAGGTGTCATCCTGCGTCTCAATCGAGGAGAGCATTAGGGCGGGGCTAAGACTGCTGCAGCGCTCAGAGGAACTGTTCTAGATTTCTCCAAACTCATTAAACATACCTAACATTCAATTAAAATCCACCGACGTTTTCTCCAGTCTCTCTCTCTGTCTGTGCATGTGCGCTCAGCCCAAGCCTCTCCTGAAACCCCTTATAAGGACCTTGAGTAAGGGCACCACCATAGAGCGATAAACCTCCACCCACCAAAGGCAACACATGCAACAGAAATGCAACATCCTTCCTAATAACTCCACATTGTAAACCATTTTAGTGTTATTTTGGGATTTAGACTTTTAAAGAAAATAAACTTAGTAGACAAACACCAGGCTGGTCTAACAATCTGTAAATTAAATTACACTGTAAAATCAAATAGTATACATTAGTAAAAAAATGTAAGTATGTTTACTTAATTTTACCTAAAATGTTGAGATTACTACAAATTAGTAATTGTTGTTAACATTTTAAAATGCATAGTTTACAAGGCTAGCTAAAACGAAGTAAAATTACTTCAAGAGTTCAAGTCAATGTATTAGGCATGCGCACTGAAGCATAACGCCCCGCCTCCACACATTGTTGAAGCACATGTGCTGAGGATTCAGAGCTTCGTCTAATTTAAGGTAATTAACTATTTGTTTTGCTTGTTACTCCTTATTGAGCTACAAAAAATTATTAGATTTGTAAAATGGGCTGCTGGGTAGCCTACTTCAGAAAGTGCTAGAATTGTGCATGAGCAGGAACATGCCGAATGCGCGCTCAGAAAGTCTTCACAAACAGCAAGGAAATGTGGCGCTATTTAGCTAGCTAAATAGCAATGGTAATCCAGTTATTCTGTCTAAAGTTCCAAAACAGGATACAAGTGGGTCTAGTTGAAGTAAAGTTGCCCATGTTCAAGTCAGTTTTGAGAGCAGAGGGCACTCTATGCCACTAATCATTAGTAGCTGATGCTATTAGCATATCAATACTGCTGTAGCATGTGCTAAACCAGTTCAATGGTATAACAGTCATGCAGCGTTTTTTGCAAGTTCTCTTCATAATTTTTAAGGTAAGCTGATTGTAAGTAACAAGGTAGTTAGAAACAATGGTCGTAACATTTAACTGGAAACTAATGATGGCATAAGAGAGTTAAAATCGTGTTGTACTTGACTCTGAATGATTGGCCTCTGCGCTAGCTAAAATGGCGGGCAGTAGACACTACGGCGCCCAAAACTAGACTAGTAGATTCCAGTGTTTTCTAAAATGAGGGACCTTACTCAGGCAGTGGTTTTCAGACTCACATGGTAGTAGACTTTACAGGCCCAGTGTTTAGAAATTATTTTTAGCCATATGCTTATGTTATATTAACAAATAGGAATTAAAAACAATTTCTTGTTACAACAGCGGACCCTAAGAAAATGTTTTTATCAGGGCTTTTAAAAACAATTAGGGCTGTGATTGTTGCAATTATTTACCACTCCCGAAACTCGCCATGTGCTCAGGGAGGAGGGTTTATTATACACATTTATTAAATACAGGTAAACACAGAACAGGAAAGGAGCAATAGGAGAGATGGAAAATGTAGTGTTTTTCAGTTCAAAGTAACTTGATTATTAAAATGCCTTTACCATTTGAGTAATTATAACTTTTTTTTGTCTTTTAGGTCACCTCTTTGTTGTCTTCTGACATGCAGTGGAAAAGTGGCCCGCACTTTTCATTGAAAACCAGGTTTGTTTTTTCCTCCTCTTTTACAAATAAAAGGCTTTTTAGTAAATGTCTCCTAATACTATCTCTTGTTTGTGTTTAGATCATGGCAGAATTCAGTAGAAATCTTAGATCTGAGTTTTATTCAGCGCTGGACACACACTCGTAACGTGTCATTGAAATCTTCCGGAAGAAAGGAGGAAATCAGGGAAGAGCACTTAAAGAAATGTTGTCCCAAGTTGGCTCACAGGTATTTTTTATTTTTTTTAAGTTGAGTATAACCGGTTTTCTTTCATAACATGAACATAATTGTTTGTTTTTTTGTATAGACGTCAGATGTAACAAGTGTGCGCACTGTTGTCCTTCATGGTCTTCCAGTCCTCCTGGGTGATGACTGTGAGGAATTTTTCCAGACGTGCTTTGTAAGTAGTGTTTCTGCTATATTATACTGCAAATCAAGCTTTTCTTATGATAAACATTTAATTGGGTGAAAAAGGGTCAACTTTTTTTTTTTTTTTTTTTTTATTGCGATAAAACATGTTTTACGTGGATTTGAACAGGGTTTGGGGGATTTGAACAGGTTTTACATGGATTTGAACAGGTTTTACATGGATTTGAACAGGTTTTACGATGATTTGAACAGGTTTTATGTGGATTTGACCAGGGTTTGGGTGGATTTGGACAGGTTTTACGTGGATTTGGACAGGTTTTACGTGGATTTGGACAGGTTTTGCGTGGATTTGAACAGTGTATACATACATGCATGCAATGTTTATTTTGTCTCATTATAGAATAAAAAGCCAAAGAATATTTCATAAATCAGTAGGTAATAAATGCATACTATTTTTCTCTGTTCAGGATTCAGATGTAGACAAGGACTACAGTGGACTTGATGTTGGCCTTCTCACAATTCTACCTGAAGACATTGTTGCCAGCATTCCACATGCCCTCAATGTTGACTCGCCAAGGGCAATCATTATTGAGGGAAAAATTGTCATGGATGATGTTCCAACCATGCCACATGCTGTATGTCTCCTCTTTGCCTTAATCTATGCTCTAAACTTAGATTACCCAAAGAGCATGAGGAACACTTTTGATTTTATTCAAAGAGTTTTTCTGTCTTTGGGAGGTAAGAATCTTAAACCTAAACTGCAAACCCTTAAAAATGTACTTTTAAGCTAAAAAATGTGTTCCTTCGGTAATTGCACAAATTTAAACTACAAGTTTTCTTTTTACAAATAGGCAAGCATGTGGTTGTTCGTAAGGTTTTGTTGGTAAATGTTTTAGGCATATTTACCATTTCTCCAAGTGTGCACTGTATTAATTTATCACAAATTATCTGTTAATCTTTGTTTTATAACTGGACTTCCTAAAGCCAAATGCTGTATTTTAGTTAAATTTGGTAATTGTACCAAGAAAGTGTGCACAGTTTTCATTTGGAACAGTTTTTATGACTAAATCTCATATCAGATGTGCAAATTTGTTTTTACTTTTCTGAGAAACATTGTCAGTTCATTCAAGTACTAAAAAATTAAACTATTAAAATTCATGTTTAAGTGCCTTTTGTATTTCATTCATGCTTACTTAAAAACATACTAGTTTATCAGAAGTAATATTTTAAGATGTTTGTAGAAATCAATACATTATAGTAAGTTAACTTATATCAATAAAGTAGTCTTACTATAATAGTTTATGTAACATTAGTAACAATTAATCTGTATATTAACTGAATCAGACTTATTATACTTACTTGATATTTATTCATTAATTTACATAGGAAGAATATGTTTTACTTACACTCATTAGATTATTAAGTTAACTTTGAACTCTCCATTAAATTAACTAAGAAAATATAAGGCAATCGGTTTCCAAAGTTTTTTTAAGTAAACTGAACTAATTCGAATTTACAGTGTACCTAACTTTAAATATTTACTAAACTAACCCGCAACAATAAAAAAACAAACATGAACAGAGAGCAGGAGGAAGGTTGTTAAGTGTCATTTTTCCTCCAGGTTGGAAATCTGTGCCTGCTTTTCGCCTTCTTTTTCTTCATGTATGCTGTGTTGACAGTGGAGCTGATTGGGAAACTTGGTCAGTCATAAACACAAGCACAGTACATATATTATTATAAACATATTGTGTTTGTCGTATGTATTTAAAACATTGTTAATATAATGTGTATATTGTTTATATTATTATCATATATTGATTGTTATATCGATCTTTCTCGTGACTAGAGTGTACTCCAGAGTATCCATGTGTTGGCTTGAGTCTCTACTGCCACTTTCAAAACTTTGGCAGTGCCCTCCTGACGCTCTACATACTGTGCACAGGAGACAACTGGAGCGGCATTTTGATGGTAGACAAACTCAAGAACAAGCCCAGAACCACAACACAAATAAAAATTCTAGCACACAATTATAGCTTTGCCTGTGCACTGGCTCTAAAACATGTATTCCTAACGACTGTTATTGCTCCATCAATGTACATAGTGCAGCTGTAAACATTTATAGCAGTTATTCCTGTGGGGAAATTTCTTATCGGCATTCTCCACCAGGGGGCATCCAGCATGTTTTTGATGTTAGTGGGGCTTTGGTGAGTACCCAAAGAAAACCCACCCGAGCAAGTGGATGTTTTTAGAAAATAAGTGGGGCTCAGTGGCTCAGTGGTAGAGCGCTTGTCCCTGGTGGTTCGATTCCCGCTCTCCTCACAGTTCATACTGTCGATGTGTCCTTGGGCAAGACAGTCCTTGATTCCAGTGGTGTTCAGGCTGTAACACTGGTGAATTGAAGCTTAATGTAAGTCGCTTTGAATAAAAGCATCAGCTAAATGAATAAATGTAAACGTAAGTAAGTAACGTTCCACAATAGTTTGCAGTTGTGTAAGTTTTCTAATCAAAGTTATCAGTTCAACAACATAAACACTGCTAAAACAGCTTGAAGTGCAATGATGTCATGGTATACCACGTGCCAAGAAATGTATGGCCCTGTCCCTCCGAGTGGTACATGTGTGAAGGATGCCCCAATGCTGCAGTAACGCTCTCAATCAGACTCCATTGAGCCTTTTATTCACACTTCCTCAAGTATGCATCAGACCTGACTTTGCTGGAAAATATTTTTAATTCTACCGTGATTTTTGATATCTACGTTTTTCATTGATTTGTTAAAGGATACTTTGAGGAGTGCCGACTGGATGATGTAAACTGTTCAACCTACCTGTCCTGGGCTGCCCCACTGTGCCTTATCACCTTTGTTATAATGGTCCAGTTTGTTTTGGTGAACCTTATTGTGGCCGCCATTATACAGGCCCAAGAGGAGAGCAGGAATGTAAGTACAAAAGCACACATCACATCTACAAGTCAAATGTTTTTATTATTATTATGTTGTATTGTGGTTTAAAAGGTCACAAAAATAACAAGGGACTTGTTTTAAGCCCTGAGTGTAGTCCTCAGTCAGTCTCAAACGTGTACTTCAGGGACATATAATAGAGAGGATAGAGTTTTAAAGATCCAACTTGTTTTGTTGAAAATTCACTTATAACTTGCATAACTAGCCTGTCTTTTATTGGAACAGGAGGTGTATCAGAGGCAGCATGTTGACCAGGAGCCACCAGAATGAATAGAATCAAATATTAATGTCATTCATTCATTCATTAATTCATCCATTTATTTATTATTTTTTTATTGATCCATTTATTCATTCATTTATTCCTTGATTTGTTAATTTATTCATTTATTCATCAATTCATTCATTTATTAATTCATTCATTTATTCATTCATCCATTTATTCATTTATTCATTCATTCATACATTTATTATTTCATGAATTTATTCATTCATTTATTCATTTATTCATTAATTCATTTATTCATTTGTTCATTAATTTATTCATTGATTCAATTATTCATTCGTTCATTTATTCATTCATTCATTTTAATAAGTTGTTTATAAATTATTTTGTACATATGTTTATGTTTGTAAATATGTTTGAATAATTAAATAATTACTATAATAATCTCTGATCTCTAATTTTCTTCTTTAACACTATGTTACTTTTAACCACACACCACCTACAGAGCCTAAAAATCATAAATAACAATTTATTACATTATTTTTGATGATTTACATCAAACAAGGAAACTAGCCGCTCTTCTAAAGACTAAGTGCATCTGGTGGGTCAGATACCTTTGACCCGACCTGCCCCATACTGCTCCAGTGGAAACGAGGCTCATGTAACTGAGTTGGAGGGATGTCCAACTCATTTTAGTTCAGGGGCCACAGTCTGAGGAAAAGAGAGAGCAGCAAGTGGACGTCTGAGATCAGTGAGCTGCAGGACAGAACAACACAAGTATTCCTTCTTTCTGACTGCCATAAGACTCTACCATTAGTCAGTCTGTGGAAGATGAAGAATTCTGCCTTAACTCATTTGAAGAGCCCTAACAACCGAATTTCCATTAAATAAAGTTTAAAGGGGATTGTTACGTAGGCTGACTGGGAAGTGGCTGGACATTTGTGAATTAAAAGTAATAATGAGCAGAAAACAGAAGCTATAATAAAAATCAAAGTGCACAATGTGCAAAAAGTGCAATGGAGGCTGGTGGAGTTCAGTCCTCTCCAGCAGCAGAACAAAAATGTTTATAACATCCGCTTAAATAACTGGGTAAAAACATTAACACTTTTTAAAAGTTATTAACAATAACTATGTTAGAATTCTCTTTGAAATAAGCCAAAAACATAACCCATATTTAAAAACCAATACGATTTACAAACCCTAAAAACCAAAGACTTGTACTCACTGAAACCCCTAAACCATTCAACAACCCACTTTGTTTTCCCTCACATTCCCCTGCCTTGGTCTGACCCGAACCTTTTAGTGTGTTTTTGTTTCTCTGGGGTCTTTTTTTGGCCAGAAACCTGGACATATTAAAAGCACATTTAAAACACACTCATTTTTCTCGATACAAGTTCTAATTGTTTCTTCTCTTATTTATACAATCATGTGCGATGTCTTTATTTAAGTGCAACTTTGATTTTGTATAAAGTGATGTGTTCTTTAAAAGTGCTAAGTGTATCTTTAAAGTGCTCAGTGACATGTTCAGTGCGCTGTGCATTTATACATTACGTTAACGACCTGTTACAGAGAATAATAAAGTCATTTTGAGTTTTAAATTAACAGTTATGGATCTTTCAAAAGTAAATTTGACTTGAAACGTAGACATAAGGCATCCACCCACCCAGTGTGGAACAGGTACCTCTGGTTTGTGCTTGCTCTTTCTAGTCAAACAAAACATTTACAAAATATAACACTATTGATTTGAACTTTTATTGAAAGGTTAAAAGGTTCTGGTGGCTCCAAATGTGAGAAGGTGGTACTTTTGCTCAATGGGTGTCCAGTTTTTAAATTTGTGACATTAAGCAAATTAAGGTCTAAGCAATTACAAAAAAAGTTACATAATATAAAAGTAAACACATCTATTGTTAAATATATAAATTAATAATAATAATCCATCAAAGTGTTTAAAAATAATCAAAACATTGCAAAAACAAAACTGTTTAAAGTAACATGTTACAACAGGATCAACAGAATGAAAGTTAAGTTTCTAAAAACAAACAACACAATTCTTCAAAGGAACTTTATTTTGTAACAAACAATATGAAGAGAAGGATAGCTCAGAAGAAGTCAGAGTGAACAAAACTGTGGATAAAGGTTGTAAATTAGAGGATCATAGGCTGTCACTTCTCCTGCGCTCCACCAGAGACCTGCTTCAGGAGAAGGGAGGCTGGCTGCAGGAGCCTTAGGGACATGGCAGGGCCTTTTTCACACTCGGCAGCCTCTGTGCAGGATCAACTGGTCACATTGGCCAGCAGTCCCAAAACCTGGTCCCAGGTTGGTGCTTTGTCAATGTGCTGTGACATATCCTGTTGTGTAATATTTTTGATATTATGTGTTTTATTCTTGTATACTTATTTAGTTACTCATTTATGCATGATGAGTTAATGCTGTGTTTTAAGGTTTATAATCAAGGATTTATATATATTATATCTATGAACATATTAATAGGAAAAAGAAAACATAATGATTAGTTTAATGCACACAGGAAAGATCTAGTTAAAGATAAGAGACATGTGTCTGCTCCAGAAGGGGTCAGAAAGTAACTGGGACAAAGTTAAAGGCTCTCGCTGTGAAGAGACGAGAGAAACCACCACAAGAGGCTTCAAACTCACAGATGGATCTCTCACATCAAGTCAACACCGTGTACAGTGTGCTGCAGAAACCTAAAAGCCTGAGGGCACAGCGCCCCTGCAGGACACACAGAACAACACAGACACACCTTATAAAAGTACAAATGTTATTTCTAAGCTTATTGCCATTTTATTTCAAGGGTTTTTATATTTTAACATTAAGCTTTGTTGTGTAGGAGACCAAATTAAAAAGCAAATGTCAAATGTAATCTTTATATTAAAAGTATTTGTTTTCTTTGCTCTGGTATCCTGACCTGTTACCCTCAGTCTTTACTTAGATTGTGCTTTTGTGTTGGTCCCACATGAGTAAAAACCCTGATCTGACTCTGAGTGTGTCGGCAGAGGTTTGTTTAAACTGATGGTTTGTGCCCTCGAGCACTGGTAATCCATCTTTGTAAACGTTATAAAGGATCTTTGAGAAGGATACGACACAGACTCAACATTGATAGAACTAATCAAACCTAAATAAAGAACAAATGAAGACAGAGTTTTAAAGACTCACAGAGGAACCCTAGAGCCCAAACTGAAGAGAGTCATCCTCAAATCTGCACTTGTTTGCATTAAAAATCTCATGTATTGTTTATTTTTCCTAGCAAACTTAATTTTTAGCATTTGTGACATGTTTGTACTTTGGGTACAGCTGTGAACATTGAACATTACATTGAAAAGAGTGCGCTGCCATTGGTCGACACTGGCGTGTCATAAATGCTCCAGGAAGATTAATATCTGCTGAATGTGTCTTTTATTACAGAATAACTGCAACAGAGAAAATGGAGGCAACGTGAAACCCAATAAATTCTGTCAATTCAATAATGTAATGTTTTACAAAGCAGAGATAAATGCAGTATGTGGCTAAGCTAATGCTAAGCTAACTAACTACAGTTTGATATTTTTAAATAAAAAGAAGCAGGGAGGTCCTCAGCTGCTTTTGGGAGAAAGTGAAATCTGAGACAGGGATGGAAAAAAGAAAATTTTCTATCGTTTTAAATCCAGGTAACTGCTATTTCTATTTTGTCCACTGTGGTCGCAGTGTTTTAGTAATAGTAGAGAACACAACACAACACTGACTCCCAGGACTGAACAGCAGAGGGCAGCAGTGCACCATCTGGTCCCATAAATGGTAAGTTTGTTTTATTCTTTTGTCTTTTGCTGTAAAAATAACTCTGTGACAGAGAAAAGTAGACACAAGGTGTAAAATTCTGCAAAAAAAATGACCACTTTCTATTTATTCTCTGAGGAGAATGGGAAACCTGTCTGTTTTTATCTGTAGCCGAAAGGTCAGCGAAAGTGCATAAAGGCTCCTTCGTTAAATACGTTTATGCTAGCAAAACATTAGCTTCAAAGATATATTGTGAGAATGAGTTTGTGAAAACACACACATGATGAACTACGGTAGCTCCACATGGACAAAAGACAATCTCTCGACAGCCAACATTAACCTTTTTGGTCTGTGATTAATGAGATCACTGACATTATAATGTAATTGTACCTCTTTGCACTTTAGACCAAAGAATAACAAGGAGTTGTTGTTATTTATAGGTTTTTATTCTATTCTTTTACTGGTCCACTTCAGATTGTGTTTCCTGAACTAAAAAGTTTTTGAAACTCCTGCTTTGGAATATAGTCTGAAAATAAGATATTTACAATGTATTAACAAATTATTATTTTCACACTGCAAATACCTTATAAATGTGTTAATCCAATTGTAAAGCAATAAGTTATTTAGCTTCTAAGATTAAAATTTACTGTACATTCATTAATAAAAGGTTCTTAATGGGTTGTAAACCATTAACCAGTGTTATATATAAAATTTGCTTTCACTTTTCTTAAGGACTACCTCTAAATAACTTTATACATTAATGTTTTCTAATCCTTATGTAAACCCTTGTAAAGAGGAGATCAATCTGTGACATGTGATCATGCACTGTAAAAACTTTACTGACACACCTTTTAAAACATTACCAATATCTATAAACTACAAAGGCATATATTTTATTATATTTACTGTATATGTGTTAGAAAGTGTGCCAGTGAAGGTTTTGCAAGTTTTGTCTTAATAAATAAGAAAGTAACAAGTTGAAAAAAGAAGAAACACCAGCTTTTAAACATACCTTCTTTAATTCAGAGCTCTCACTTTTGCCGTTATAAAAATGACACACATTTTGTCTTTGGTTTTTCTATTAAAATGTGAGAATGTTGCTGTATATTAAGTTTCTTTGATTGCTTATATATTGACATTTCTGATTTTCAGTGCTGAATATCCTTGTCTTCATTGGACATGCTGAAGGTAATGCACCTTTATTTTCTGTCGATATTCATCTTTGTTTCTTCTTCCTTTGTATTTTAGATGTTGAGTTGAGAAATAATCCAAATGTGTCTCATTTCTACACCGGATAAACACTTACCATTGCATGATGAGCGGAGAATACCAGTGTCGGTCTTCAGAGCGGCTCGATAAATGTGACTAAACTTGTAACTGTGTCCGGTAAAGTATTCAGATTATTATTCGAACAGATTGTGACGTGAAAAACAATCTTTGTGTTGAGTTGAGCTAGAGTCTTGCTTAATCTGTGATGTGTGTTAAGGTTTGTTGTTAAATTTGAGGTAGAGTGACTTTAAATGCCCTTCAGTTGGACTCACTGCAGCTTGAATTGTTTGTATTTATTGGTGCAAGCAGATTTATTAAAACAGTGAATAATTGTTGTATATTTTAAAGATCGTCAGCTGCTACACAAAATAATTTTACTGAACAGTAACACCCTACAGCAGGGTGAACAAACTAGAAATAAAAGTCTGTAACTTGGCTGGTTTGTATTTGGCTCGGTAGAAAAGAAGCGGCTGACTTTGAGTTCAGTTTCTTGGAATATCAGACATATGGCCTTTGAGGAGACTCCAGTGAAAAAACTCTTAAACTCAATTAATTGTTAATGTCAATATAATATCTGCTGTCTTTAATTATTATTAAATTAGTAGTTAATGCTTGGCAGATTGAACAGCCAGTATTGGGTCCTTGGGCCTTGGTTTGACCACCACTGCTACAAATATTCAAGAGTCCCACCAAGACACTATAAGGCACTGCAGCAGAGCTTTACATGGATTACAATGAATTGATGATTTACTATAGGTTTTAAATGATTATGTAGTTATTATATTTGCTGATTCTGCTGATTAGGCTTATAGATGATTAAACTGATGGACAGGAGTTTGTGTCGCACTGGAAATGAAAAAAAGGGAATTTTGAAACCTCCATTAAAGCAACAAAATAAACTGTTTCACCATCTCCTAACCTTAGCTTCAGCTGTCACCTGTAGCTCCGCTCCACCTTGGCAGGGAGCGCGCAGCATCTCGTGAGCGCGCATCTCCTGGAGCTGCTCAGCTGTGAGTGTTTTCTCCCTTAAAACTGTTCACAGATCTGGAGACTATAGAGTTCAGTCAGAAACCAGAATGAACCAGGATCTGACTTTAACTCATGGATGAACACTAACAGAGAGGATCAGGCCCAGGACGACAACACTGCTCCTTGAACTCCAGCACATTCAGTTTTTAAAGTGTGTCACTGCACTTGTTTCATTTTTAGGTCAAAAGCCACACATTTCTATGACGTTCAATGACACACTTTATCTCACTCCTCTGTGAGCTGTACTGTAGCTTCAGTTCTGACAAACACACAAACAATTATAAACCTCTACAGAACAATAACCACAAAAGACAAGTATCTAACCTGTTTCTGAACAAGAATGATGTTATCTCTCCTTCAGCTTCAAGACGACAACACAGTTCATAGTTGCTCCTTCTTTGTCTCAGTGTCATTGTAGAGTCAAGAAGAAGTAACACATCTATTTCCTTTAGTTCTTACACTGATCTTCAATGTTTTTCTTAGTACTCAATATATCTAACGGAGTAAAGATCAACAGGTTCATATAACAATGATCAGACTGTATTTAGTTGTTTACAATATTTTAGTGCTACAGGTGTCACTTCTACTGCTAACTGCCGACTTACATGTGATGCATATAGTTTAATGATTATTTAAAATGTATTCTATTTTTATTTTATTCTAAACAGGTGTTGCATGATGGGTCGACTGTGAGAAAAGTCTCAAAGTGTGAAAGCTGTGGTTCAGTGTTGTGTGAGGTAAGTGTGAAAAAGGAAGTGCAGACCAGTTAAACATATCTTCATCAAATGTACCCTCCTCTTCCTCTGTGAGTGCTGTAGATGAAGCCTGTAATGAGCTGGAGTTTGTCAGAGGCAGAGTGACGAGCGCTGGATGTGAGGATGGGACCCTCTCTGGTCTGGACTCTGGGGCTCATCTGTGAGTTTACAACACTTTGACTTTAAACAGGTCAACATCTAAACTTTTGTCAGGCCTTTGTCGACATAAACTCTTTTATAATTCATATTTCAGTCTTCAATGTCGTCTTCTTCAAACACACAAAAGGTAAATAACTATCCTGTTTAATCTTTATTTAGTTCAGTTTCAGATTTTATTTAACATATATATGGCCTTATGTTACAAAAAGTTCATAAAGAAGTGGAATTACATATTCTTCAAGCTGTGTTGTTTTATATTAGGCCATGTAACGTACAGTGTTACTTCTGCAGTTGTCATTAAGATGATTGTGTTTTCATGTTTACATCTATAGGACAGGGATATGACACCTGGGCCCATTATGACATCAAGAAATAAACTCACTGTGTTTGTGTTCTTTTATTGTTGCCTGTGACAGAGTTTAAAGAGATTTTCTATATTATTTTTGTCATATTTAAAAATATCATAATGTTAGATGGATTTTTGCCCCAAAAAGTCACTGGTTGTGTTTTGTTGAATCTCTTTGTTGCACTGGATGGAGTCGTGAGGACTTGTGTAGCACTTATCCACAGTTGTCTTTAGTCTGTTCTTAAAACACAGGGCTTACTTTTAAATCTTTGACATGAAGACTTGAGAAACTGTCAACACTCAGTAAATTATAATTTAGAGTCCTGTGTTGGTTCTTTTATGTTCTACTTTTGATAAATGTAATGATGAGAAAACAAAAATAAACCTACACCTTTAACTCTGCCATGTTTCTTTTGTAATTTTCTTTTTCTCTTTCTTTGTATACAGTTGTTATACAGTGGCCGTAAAGTGCAAACAAATTAACAAAAGCAAATATCAAAATAACAAATCAGAAAACAAATTTACCCTTTAAACCTATTTAAGGCGTCGTAAACAAGCAGCATAATGCACTACACAGCCCCAAGCCTAATATGGGTAAGCCGCACATCCAATTACTCAGCGGAAACCCCGCTAAACGCACATGTAAGCCATATACACCAACTTCAAACACAGACCAAAAACAATCATACAAAAGACAACATGTCAAGGTGTGAAGTTCGCCCCTCCTCAACTTAGATGCTACATTTTTGCGAACAGCTGGCCAATACTTAAGCCTACAAACTCATGCCAGACCTCAATTTAAAGTACAGAAGCTATCGATTACAACGTTACAGTTTCCCTCAATTCTATTGGCACTAATGATTTTAAGGAGGCACGATGTGCTCAGTTCGATCAATCGGCTGCAGAGAATTTGCCGTCGCAGTGGGGCCAGCAACCGCTGCATAAAAGAAACAGACGCAGGAGGAAGAATGCAGACTGAAAACACATATAAATACATAGAAGTCTGGTTTAAGTTCTCAATAATGTATTTAATGAACACCATTAGTGATATAAACATGAAATATATAGTATTTACATGACTAAACTGAAATGGAACAGACTAATCTGTCTGTACTAAAACCTCTTGAGTTTTATTCTGCTCCACATTATCGGTTTAAAACTTTGCAGGGATAATGTTAAACATGTTTTATTTACATGTTATGAAGTAAAAAGTTGCAACAGCAGCATTCCAAAGAAACGAAAACTAAAAACTAAAAAAAATTATTTAGCTGTGTGCCATCTTCATTTTCTCTTTACTAGTAACACATATTAATATGATAACACTTTTTGACAAATCTCCACAAAGTTCCCTTTAAAATGACAAAATTATTCAAATACACCTTATTGTTGCTGAAATATAGTCTTTACTTTATGGGTATGGATTTTTCGAGCAGTGTTCTTGAAAATAGGCCTCGGGTTTAAAGGGTTAATAAAACTAAAAACACATCAATAATTCACAGAAACAAGAGTGAGTTAGAAAGAAGAGTCAGAAAACTGCCTGGTTTTCTAACTTGTAATTTTGTTCTCAGTTCTGTTATTTCGGTTTACACTTTATGGCCATCGTAGTATTACTCTAAAGCATTTTTTTAAATTTATATTCTTTACTTTACTTTTGTTTACACAGGTGACCATGTGACTCTGAAGGGTCCTGAACAGTCTGTGTATCTCGGAGACAATGTAACTCTGGTTTGTGTTCAAAATGTTCAGGCAAATTTGGACTTTTACAAAAATGAATTACTTGTTACGGAGGACAAATACCATAAGATACAACAAAATTCTGCCACAGTTGAACTAAAAATGTATTTAGTGGCAAAATCAGATCAGGGTTTTTACTGGTGTGGGACCAAAGACGGACCACAGTCCACAAAGAAAGAACTGAAGTTAACAGGTCAGTATTTTAAGACTTCTGATTTTACACAGCACTTATTTTGTTTCACTAATGACAAATAAATCATAAAAATAATTACCATTTCCATTTTGCCAAAGTCTGCATCCATCTTTGGCTGACTCTGACTTTAACAAATGCCATGTTTTTCTAATATTGTTCTCTCCTCAGGAAAGGGACGCAGAGTCCTTCTGAAAACATCCAGTGACACCATCCCAGAACAGAGCAGTGTGACTCTGAGCTGTGAAGTCCAGGACTTTAAAGGAACGTATAAATGGTTCAGAAGAAACTCAGCATTTGACTCTAAGAGGGAAATAATAAAAGAAAACTCAGCTCGTGTCAGTGTCTCAGATGGAGGTGTCTACTGCTGCAGAGGATGGGATGAATATATTGTCACAGAACAAAGTAATGATGTCACTGTTTTAAAAACTGGTGAGTACAGTTATGTTTTTAAATATAGATCTAAAATAAAAATAGAAGTTAAAAAGTAAGGAGTTAAAATAAACTGTGCCTATTCTTGGAACAAAATGAGGGTGTTTCTTTTGAGCTGATATGTCTTCAAATATACATTTATTACATTTATTACTTTTATTAAATTTATTACATTTAAAAACAAACAGTTTTAAAAAGTTGGTGTATATTATACTTTTTCTGATTTCTTTTATTTCACTGCTGTTCTTTGTGATTGTTTTGTTTATTAAACTGAAGTATGACATTTATTTGCAAAGATAAAATAATTACAGTTATTATAAAAGGTACTAAATATTATGGCTATATAAGGCACGAGCAGGAGGCATGTCACAGATGTTCTCCGAGTCCCAGAAGGTTCAGAAGGAACTAGCATTTCAGAAATATATTCTGGTGTTATACCATTTAGAGACTTTTAACGTTTTAAAGCCTATTCTCTGAGCAACAGGAAGCCAGTGCAGAGATTTTAAAACTGGACTGATGTGGTCGTACTTCCTGGTTTTGGTTAGAACCCGAGCAGCAGTTCTGAATAAGCTGCAGCTGTCTTAACCCTCGTTTTGAGAGACCAGTGAGCAGCCGTTACAGTAATATAACCTGCTGCCTCCTCTTGTCTCTCTGTCTTTCTGCCTCCTCTGAACTCTTGGTGGTCTCTGCCTCCTCTTGTCTCTCTGCCTCCTCTGCCTCCTCTGGTCTCTCTGTGGCCTCTGCCTCCTCTGGTCTCTCTCTGGCCTCTGCCTTCTATTGTCTGTCTGCCTCCTATGCCCCATCTGGTCTCTCTGATTCCACTGGTCTCTCTATTGCTTCTGCCTCCTCTGGACTGTATGCCTCCTCTGATCTATTTGTGGCCTCTGCCTCCTCTGGTCTCTCTGCCTCCTCTTCCTCCTCTGCTTCCTCTCGTCTCTCTGTGGCCTCTGCCTCCTCTGGTCTGTCTGTCTCCTCTGCCTCCTCTGGTCTCTCTGCCTCCTCTGCTTCCTCTCGTCTCTCTGTGGCCTCTGCCTCCTCTGCTCTCTCTCTCCCCTGCCTCCACTGGTCTCTCTGCTCTCTCTACCTCCACTGGTCTCTCTGTGACCTCTGCAATCCTCTAGTCTCTCTGTGGCCTATGCCTCCTCTGGATTC
>JALDNG010002000.1:0-64028 GCA_024349245.1 Neodontobutis hainanensis | reverse complement strand
ATTCAATTTGCAGCACAGTGTCCTGGCAAAGGCTTGTTTCGAAGCCTTATCGGAGCCTGCTTTCAGCGCTACCAGGTCTTTGTAGAGAAATCTCTTCCGCACTTACCTCTTCCCACTCGCTCCATCTTCCTTTATCCACCCTCTCTGGAAAAGTGAAGATAATGGTTAGCCTCAAAACATGCGCCAGCTTTCTCCCAAACTGTGGACATCCTGTTTTTTTTTTTTTCCTCCAAAATGACCAGAGACATCTCAGCACCTTCTCACTTTGAGTCGACAGTTTCCTTATTAATTGCCTTTGTACAAGATACTTCAAAGTCCTCTTTTGTTAACCTTCATTTGCGACGATTCCTGAAGCCGATCTTAGGTAATTAGTCATTGTTGAGGATGAAGAGATGAGTAGACTATAATCAGGCTGCACAGAGTTAAGAAACTCTTTGTGATTGATAGCGTCTTGTCATTAACAGTAAAATAATAAAGGCGCAGCGAGCCAATGGGAGAGAGAAGACAAATTAATTACACATCTTATCATTCAAGCAGTCTATCACATTGTGTCAGTATCTCCCATTATTCCTGTTTGAGTTTTGTCCTTGAGCAAGTCTCTGTTAGCATACCCAGAACTTTAGACAAAATGAAATACACTGGAGAAAGTCAAATGTCCACATTTACAAAACCGGATGTGATGTTAGTGCTAAATCATTTTGGTAGATCTGCAAATTGAACTGCTGTAGAATTGGCTCATTGGAGACACTTTCACAGTTTAAAAGCAACATGAGTAGCATCCACATTTTGGTCAACAAAGTTGAGCAGACTGTATTCTTTATTGACAAAAAAGAACAGGATAGCAAATGATACAAGTCAGTAGATGCTGGACTAATTTACACCACATTTGTAAACCAAATAACACCAAAATGAAGGACCCAGGGTTATACATGGGCTGTTCCAGGACCTCATTAAAGAAACTTAATGAAGCTCACATCAATGTAAAATTTATGCTAGAACAAGATTTAGACAATGCCATGAATACAGGTAAAATAGGAAATAAGTGTTGTGTCTAATGCTGTGGTGGGGGTGTATTTTCCAGGTGGCATTGCTTGTAAAAGGGTGTATTGCAGTGTATTGCACATACACATAGCAAAAGCCAAATAATTAAACTTAAGTCTTGCTATAAACGTCACATAAGAGCCACTCCTTAGCAATACCTGAAAGCAATGTCTGTCTGCAGTGTGGCAGCTACTGATTCATTATTTAACATTTGCAGTTATGTACTACTCTAGAAGCCTTGTTAAAGACATTACTATTTTATTTCTTGTGCACCTGGGCCAGACTGCTTTCCATTTGTCAAACAGCTAAACACAGCAGGGGTCTAAGAGATGCTTCTGCTAATGGAAGCCTCTCATAATAACAATGTATGGTAATGGATGTATCAAAACTGACTCTGATTTGTAAGTATGAGAACGATATAGGATGTTTTAATCTAACTATAATATATAACTATACTAATGTTTAGTAGAGCCTCAGGATGAAGTGACTTTTAACATGGAATACAAGGTGACAAACATTGGCAAATGTAGTGCAAACCCTGGAAGTAGCCTAGTCTTTCTGTCTATTGCTACTGTGCCACCTGTACGCCCCAGCCCGAGTGCATTATTTCCAATAATTCCTTTTCCCCAGCTCCAGATTGGCTAAGTTGGGGATGCTGAGCTATAAAGCCAGAAAGTTTGATCGCTCTCGCTCTCTCAATGCCAGCCACTGATGCCACATTGTCCTTCGCACTTTAGTTATAGTTTTGGTTCAGAGTGTGAAGACTCATTTCCTTAGTTTGATTATTCCCTCCTGGGTTACTGGGCTCCACATCTCTCTCTTTTTGTATATTTTGTGAGTAAACTCTCTGTTAAAATAATTATTGTTTTAAGCACTTCCGCCATCTTTTATGTTATGTCTCCTCTCATCCTAGAACTCACAACAGCGACCGTAAAACTATCATAATAATTTAATTTCATTTGAATTAATATAATTATATAATTTCTATATAATTCTAAACTGGACAATCACCAGTTAATCGCAGGGCCAACACTTAAAGACACACATAGTCAGACAACAATCACATGCGTGTCTTTGTGCCGTGGGAGGACGCTGGAGATAACGCACACAGAAAGGTGGTGGTCAGGCCACACAGGGATCCATTCCATGGCCTTGCTGCGCCCACAATAAACTATGTTTTCACTAACTATACAGCCAAGGCTCACTCAATAAATGGACTAAACCTAAAGAATGGGATTACTGCTTGTTTTTCAGAAATCTTTGTCTTATTTAAATGCAACACAGTTTGTTTTCCATAATTGATGCTCACAGGAAGCATCTGTCAAGGTCTGTTTTTCAGCATCCATGTTCATTTTGATGCGTCACATTATTGCTTAAGTTAAAAACAATCAGTGTGTGCTTTATAACAACAACGGGCTGAGATTTGTGGAAGCAGAAAGTCTTTCATCATTTCTTGATTAATCTAGTGAATCCAAGGTCCTACCAGAGATCCAGTAATGAGCTGCTGAGGCTTTAAAAAGAATTAATGTTACAGGAGAAAGTCCTGGGAAATCGCTGTGGGTTTACATTGAGTTCAGCGAGTGCTTTTCATCGTAGCATGACAAACAAGGGAGCCACAGCGGGGGGTAAACCAAATAGTAATATGTACGCCAGGAGGAAGCAGTGTGAGGAATATCAACCACATAAGAGAGCGCACTTCTGAAGTAAAATGTGTCCAAAGAATTCTGTTTCAATTATATTATAAAGGTCAACAGCCGTAATGAAACGCACAATTAGAGCCAACATTATTAAAACTCTATACATAGGAACTGAATACAAAATGTGTGTCTTTAATGGGAGTCTCACCCTGGAGTTATTTATACAGTTGGACTGGATGTGGCTCTTTGGTTAGTTAAACTATGATACTGTCAAATCCTTTGACTCACAGTTGGGAGACTGCTCCAATTATCAGGACTCGACTTGACATCTAGGTCACACTACACGACTCTAACCACTGCCCTGTTCCTGCGAATGGAGAAATCGGAGCAAGATTTTAGATGCTTGGTCTTTTTTGTTAAATTTTATATACATTTTGTTTCTATTTAAAATATAAATGCACATATTTAGGCACCAAAGGTAGATTACAATGGCAAATATGTCAAGCCCTAACTTTACCTATGGACATACAGACACACTGGCATCCATTAGTTAGCATGAAGTCTTTTTCCCATTATGTAGACATTGTAATTTTCTAATTTTGATGCAAGGCAGAGACAAAACAAAAAGCTCTTTGTTCAAAATAGTGGTCAATCATTAGTTGATGAGTTTTACATTTTCAAAAACCAAGTATGAAAAAGTTATTCTCAGTGGACAAAACAGGGAACCAGGACCCATCACATGTACAGCTGCTGTGCAGATAAGAACAATCAAAACTTGATATGTTGCGTTTGACGTCATCCGATTGTAATGTTGGTCACGGAAAAGCACAAATCCAACTTTATATTAATACTGAATTATGCCATCATTGCCACATGCACATAGTCAGACATCATCATGAACCTGAGCCATTTATTTTTATTTTAGACGGTCTTGGTCCATTCTGAGCACTCGTATTAGGCGTCAGATTCGGCTACCATTGATCTTGCATCACACTCTACTTCTGTTTTTCTCCAGTAGAAGTCTTCGTTGGTGTTTCCTCTGGCAAAAAGTTCCTTAATGGTTTCAGTTTTGGAAAGTGTCAGCACATGTCAGCTCCTTAAAGGTGATTTGGTAGCTTCCCTTTTTCCTTTTCAACAAGAAGAATCATTATCTCCAACATCATTTGAATTGTGTCTATTCTTCTGAGATCATTTCTATTTGTATGAGATTAACTTAACACAATTTAATGTCTTTTGTGTTCAGGTAAAGGTAAATACAGCCTCCAACTCCTCAACATTTGTAAATATGCTTTTGGCTGAAGGGTTTTGCACAAAGCTACCTAAGATGAATCATCATTAAAAAAAAACAATATTACAGTTATTGTGAGTCACATCCCATTAAAAGGTGTTAACATCCTCCCACCTCCAGTGCCTCACTTAGCTCTCCTTAGTCTGACGCACATTGTTCCAGCCGTGGAGTAAAATCTTGCTAAAACTGACATGATACAGAAATAAATGGAACATATGACAATTTTAAGAAATGCATGGTAAACTCGTTTTTCTTCTAGATTTTAAAACAAGGCTAATTAGAAAAAGGGTTCAGATTGTGTGGTTATATGCTGCAAGCTAATAGTCAAATGTTATGCTTTGTCAAGAAGAGATGCTTGGTGGAACACAAGAGTTTGTCAATGTACATGCAAGGTTTATCCATCAAAGAATCCTACTTTGATGAGTTAACCTTGGCTGAAAGCAGCTACAAGATCTATGTGCTGTTAGTGAGTGGGTAGAAAATATGAGTAAGTGTATTCCATGGTGGGGTACTTAATTCTGTAATTAAGCAAATCATAGCTTGCTAAATCATACATTTCTATCGTAATGTGCAGTTTGGTTTTGCACTATTGCATCTTGCATGTTTCACATCATCTATATAAAAGAAAAAATGTAATTCCACCTCTTAGTTACTAATTTTGGGAGAAACCCAATGGTGACTTTACAAGTGTAAAAATTATGTTTACAGCCTGGTACAAAAGATGGCGCCGGTCTCTAGAGCTAAGTTTTTACTACGTGACAACTTTGGGGGGTAAATTTGTGATTATTACGTCCGTTTATGGAGTAAAAGCCAAAAAGCCCGGATGTGACCGCCATTTTATTGCCCTGTCGTAATGACAATATCGGTGAATAGGGGAACAATGGGCAGATAACATCCATATTTTTACAATCTATGTTTTTTCCTATATAGGATGTAAATTATAGCTAGCACTGATTTCATGAATGGGAATTTGAAGTCATCAGATTTTATCAAGTTATGGGTATAACATTTGATATTGTGCAAGTGCGATGCCTCCACAGCACTTGCAGCGAAATCAATTTCTGAACCAAGTTCACAAACCCCAGTCAAACTCTGTAGACCTGTGTTTATTTTCCTTTTTAATACTCATTGTATTATGCCGTTGACTGTAATTTTGGGAATTTTTTATTTCTGAAACATTATTGCGTGATACATTGGTGGTCAGTGTGATGTTTGTGATTTGAAACAAGCTTTGGTTATTTGGGCTGGTTTGATGAGTCCCACTTCAATTTATGTGGCACTGATGTTAGCGTGCCCAACAAGCTATTACTAGAAGGCTTGTCTAAAGGAGTTTATTGAAGTTGAACAAAACAGCCAGCCTGACTAGTTCTGGGCCTGGAAGGACATTTCAATGGTTGAAATAAAACATTTTCGAACCCATACATGCATCAGCATAATTTGCTGTGGTAAGCCTGTACAGTCAAATAACAGAGAAGGTTTTGGGATTGAAACAACTGCGCTGTTTCAGCGGACTTGACAAAATGCTCGTTTACCTTGTTGTCACTTCCTGCCGACCTAAGTAAACTAAGCAACGCTAGCCTCCAACGCACTTGAAACCGGCGGATTCTTCTTCGGTTGTTGTTCTTTTGTGCTAACACTGGATGCAGTACCGCTAAAGCCAGAGGTGGCCCACTAGTACAAAAACTCTGGATCTTCCATAATGCTCCTTTAGAAATTAGCAAAGCATTGCATGCCATGGCTAAGCTGACATTTTTTTTTTTAAATTTGACTTTCTTTTTGTACACACCTTCTGGAGACAAGGTACCAAAGGGTGATTGCTGTACAGTATATTTAACATGAGTGAATCTTGACTTTAATTGGTCTGCACCTAATTTTTAACAATTTTAACTAACAATTAAGCTGAGTTTTCAGAAGGCATAAGTCTGCACCTAATGTGGTGCTGTATTTGTCAAGCTAGTGGAGGCAACATAGCAACAACCATCTTATTCGTGTTATTTTGGTGATGTTGCTGAAGTCGTCTCTTGAAGGTTTTTGTGCACCACAAATCTGACCTTGTTGGAAGCTTCCTGTTACTGTTTTTCACATGTCTCATGTTTCACCAGAGCTCTTTCTTATGCCTCTTAACACAGTGTGTTTTATATTTAGATTAGCTTAGCTCTCTGTCCTCACCATTAGGAATTACCAACAAAAACACATGTGAGACAAATCTAACTCATTCCAAGTGGCTGGAGAATTAGGCTGCGAGCAGTAATTATATGGGGGTTATAAGGCTCTTGAGGAGGCCATATAGTTTGAGTATAATTAATATTCATGTAGTTAGCTTACAAGCTACAAATCCCTGCACAGTAAATGCAGTGTTCTTGTCACAATCTGCTGTTTATGTAGAGGAAAAGAGCCTTGGTCAGCGTTTAGCATTAAATTCAGTAATTCCAAACCTGTACAAAAGCGATTTAGCAAGATACACATCCAGCAATATAAGTAATTCGTTTCAGGAGATAATGGTGCAAATGTAGATTTTCTTTTAGAAGTTAAGTTTCTGCTGTGGGCTTTTATCAGAAGCTGTCATTTTGCCAGTTAGTTGGCTGAACTTGTTTTTTGTTTGTTTTGGTCTCTTGCATTAAAAAAGATGATAAGGAACAAGCTCCATCTTGTGTAGCTTATGATGCATTCATGTGTTCCTTGGAAATCACAGTTACTGAGTTTAAATTGCGGTTTTCCAACTTTGTTGTGTTCATGTGCTATCAACTAAAAAAATTAATTAATAGATGACTTCGTAAAGAAGCCAAGTTTATTGGTAGCATTTAATGCTACAAAAAATCTGAGCTTCTCCTTCTTTCTTTTTTTAACAAAGCTATTATTTACATAGCCACATTAATGTTGATTTAGCTCGAGTTTGAATCAATTTTTTGAATCCCTCTTGTTTATGTAAACTCGGACATACACAAGTCTATTCTGACAAAGCTCTGCATGTAATACAGTATATACTAATGCTTAGTTGTTTTTATATGGGTTGGAGTTGTCTACATTGTCTCCGGACCTACAAACATGGAGGACTAAATGCTAATCTTTATCTGGTAAAGCTGTAATGGGCGGCAGTAGCTCAGTGGGTAGAGCTGTCGCCTTACAACCAGAAGGTAGGTGGTTCGATTCCCACTCTCCCCACAGTTCATACTGTTGTTGTGTCCTTGGGCAAGACACTTAACCCACCTTGCCTCCAGTGGCTGTAACACTGGTAATTACTGTAGAACAATGTAAGTCGCTTTGGATAAAAGCGTCTGCTAAATGAATAAATGTAAATGTAATGGGTCAGTGACAGACAGAAACCTCTAAACCATTGCGAGATAATGTCTTGAGTTGCTTGACTTCAACCCTAATCCCTGATAAGTGGTAGATGCTGCGTAGAAATAAGCTATGGAGAACGCCTCGGGTTACTTGACTGTAACCCTGTTCCTTAAAAAGCGGAACGAGATGCTGCGTAGCATACGCTATGGGGAAACATTCTTTGTGTGACCGGTTGTGAAGCACGTGTGTCAAACACGCCAAGAATTGGCTTATAATACCTCGGTTGGTGACGCAGCTCATCAGCGGCAGCTGTGTGATTGCGTGCACCTGAACAGAGGGTATAAGAACGCATGACGCGGAAGCGTCTTCAGGTCAACTTTGTCTGAAGAGCGCCGGACACGCCCAGTGCGGCACTGCAGCGCAGCATCTCGTTCCCGCTTTAAGGGAACAGGGTTACAGTCAACCCGAGGCGTTCCCTATCAAAGCTACACTCGATGCTGCGTAGCATACGAGATGGGGAACGAGAATACCAACGCCGCCGCACTGTAAGTGTCTGGACCCCCCGGGTTGTGAAGTGTGCACAACACAAAAGAGGTCTCAAAAACAATTTTGGGATGATGACTCAAGGACATGCGAGCCCAGAGTAGTATGAACATCCAAGCTATAGAATCTAATGAATGTGTGCGGGGAGGACCAGCCTGCCGCATCACAAACTTGCTGCAGAGGGGCACCTTTTGCTAAAGCTGTTGAAGCTGCAACACCTCTAGTAGAATGAGCCCTTACACCTATGGGCGAAGTTTGACCGCACACTTCATAGGCCAGGGCAATGGCATCCTCACCCAACGTGATATAGTCTGTCTGGTAGCTGCCACCCCCAGCATGCAGCCCCCGTAGCATATAAATAGCTGTTCGGACTTACGCCACTGGCTAGTGCGGTGGACATAAGTCTGGAGGGCACGTACTGGACACAGTAAGTGAAGTCTCTCCTGCTCTGGTGTTGTAAATGGCGGAGGACAGAAGGCTTCAAGAATGACCGGATTTATGGTCGAGAATGGAACTTTTGGAAGATAGTTAGGGTGAGGATGCAAAATGGCTTTGACTAGCCCAGGGGCAAAGTCTAGGCAGGAGGGCGAAACTGACAGAGCCTGCAAATCGCCAACCCTCTTGAGAGTGGTAATGGCCGCCAGAAGAACCATCTTTAGAGTCAGAAACCTGACTGGCGCTGACTCTAGTGGTTCAAAAGGAGTGCTTACTAAGGCCTCCAGTACTATAGCTAGGTCCCAGGAAGGAACTCTAGCTCTAGTGTGTGGTCTCAACCGCTTGGCCCCTCGAATGAAGCGGGCAACCAGAGGGTGTCTCCTATCGAGACCCCGTCAATCAGGGCGTGGCAAGCCGAAATGGCGGCCACAAAACCCTGAGTGTGCTAGGATTAGTGCCCGAGGACAGTTTGTCCTGCAGAAACTCCAACACTGAAACAATCTGGCAGTGGACTGGGTCTGTATGGTGTGTAGCACACCAGGCATCAAAGACACGCCATTTGCAGGCATATGTTCTCCTAGTAGAGGAGACCTAGCACTCAAAATAGTCTCTACAACAGGGGCTGGGAGCCCGACGTCTCTTAGTTGGTCCCCCTCAGGGGCCAGACGTAAAGGTTCCAGAGCTCGGGCCGGGGATGAAACACTGTCCCCTGTGCCTGAGAAAGGAGATCCCTCCTGGTCGGAATCGCCCATGGCGAGCCGTCGAGGAGAGATATTAGGTCTGAGAACCACACTCTGGTCGGCCAACGGGGCGCTACTAGTAAGAGGCGCAACCCCCGTTGACGGACCTTCGCCAGGACTCCCGGGAGAAGAGCCACCGGGGGAAATGCAAAAAGGCGGAGTCTGGGCCACACATGGGCCATTGCGTCCAGACCCAGGGGAGCTGGAGGAGTCAGAGAGAAGTAGAGGGGACATTGTGCTGTCTGCTGTGAGGCAAAGAGGTCCACCTCTGCTTTGTAAAATCTTTCCCAGATTTGGCTCACTACCTCTGGGTGGAGTTTCCACTCCCCTTGTGTCACCGCTTGTCTGGACAATAAATCTGCTCCCACATTCATGCGCCCGGGGATATAAATCGCCCTGAGGGACAGAAACTTGTCCTGAGCCCAAAGCAACACCTGCTGCGCTAGCTTGTTCAAGCGGCACGACCGCAGTCCGCCCTGACGATTTATGTAAGAGACCACCGCTGTGCTGTCTACTTGTACTAGGACATGGTAGCCCCTTAGCTGCTGGAGGAAGTATTTCAGGGCCAGAAATACAGCCTTCATCTCGAGGCAATTGATGTGCCATGTGAGAAGATGGCCTCTCCATATCCCTTGCGCTGGACGGCCATCTAAGACCGCGCCCCAGCCCGTGAGGGATGCATCTGTCGTTAGCATCATGCGACGACAACATGGACCTAGGGTGGGACCCAAAGTGCGAAACTGGGGTCTAAACCACATAGCTAGGTCTGCACGCCCTCGGCGCGTAACCCTTATTTGCTTCAGGGGGTTGGCCCTTGGATGAAACCCCCTGGCTCTGAGCCACAGCTGAAATGGTCTCATGTGCAGAAGGCCCAAAGGAATTACCGTGGATGCAGATGCCATGAGACCCAATATTCTTTGAAAGAAGTGCACAGTCACTTTCTGGCCTAGCCTGATAGCTTTCAGGGTAGTTAGAATGGACCTGACACGTGCAGGAGACAGATGTGCCTGCATCTTGGTTGAGTCCCAAACAACCCCTAGATATGTTGTCCTCTGAGCGGCCAAGAGAACGCTCTTCTCGGCGTTGAGTCTCAAGCCTAGAGAGTCGAGATGAGCTAGGACGACATCCCGATGTCGAAGCACTAGCTCCTGAGACTGAGCTAATATCAGCCAGTCGTCTATGTAATTCAAAATGCGGATGCCCTGGAGTCGCAAGGGAGCCAATGCTGCATCCATGCATTTTGTATATGTACGGGGTGACAAGGCCAGGCCGAACGGAAGAACCCGATACTGGTACGCTTCGACCCCGAAAGCGAACCTCAGGAACCTTCTGTGCTGTGGCAGGATTTTTATGTGAAAATATGCGTCCTTCAGATCGATGGTGACAAACCAGTCGCCTAATCGGATCTGGGACACAATCATTTTTATTGTGAGCATTTTGAATCTCAATGCTTTGAGGTAGCGGTTTAACCCGCGGAGGTCTAAAATCGGGCGCAGCCCCCCCATCTTTTTTCGGAACTAGAAAATACCGGCTGTAAAACCCGGTTTGTCTGTCTGGTGGGGGAACACGTTCTATGGCCTCTTTGTCCAGCAGAACCTGCAGTTCCTGTGTCAATACATGGGCTCGTTCCGGTTTCACGGAAGTGGTGACCACGCCGTTGAAGCGCGGAGGACGATAGGCGAACTGAATTCTGCAGCCTTTGGCCACAGTCCTTATTACCCACGGGGAGATATTTGGCAGTAGCATCCATGCTGCCAGTTTCTCCGCAAGGGGCAGTAGTTTTGCCGCGCCGTTTTTTGGGGGGGATGTAAGACACCCGCCGTCCTAAACCAAGGCCGGCGACATCCGGACACTTATCATTGCGCTGGAGACTGCTGCTCCCCGAAACGCCAGTGGCGGCGGAGAAAAAACAGCGGGCTCCTGGGGTTGCCAACATGGAGTCTTTAGACTCTGTTGGATTTTGTTGTGCCCCACCCGGTGGGAGTACACCCATGGGCCATGGGCGCGCCAATTTCAGGACCTGTGCTTCTTGGCGGTGATAATATTCCGCAGGTCCATTCTCTTTTGAGCAGCGCAAGAATCCGCTCCCCAGTCCTTACGAGGGGGGGCACGATTCGCCACACTCTCCTTCTGGGCAGCCCGCTTTTCTCTTGAAGGGGCTGGACCTGGCCGGGACTGGGTGGCCGATGGTCCCGGCTGCTGAGCACGGCGAGGAAGGAACCTCACAAACGCCTCCTCGTAGCGTTTTGCCTCGCGGAACTTAGTGGCGACGGAGTCTACCGCGTCGCCAAAAAGACCGGCGAGAAGGCGAGATGGGTGCATCCAGGAGGAAGGCGCGGTCCTTCTCTCTGATGCCCGTGAGGTTAAGCCACAGATGTCTTTCCGTCGCAACCAAAGCAGACATGGAGCGGCCAATAGCGTGGGCCGCCTGCTTAGTTGCACGGAGAGAGGTCTGTGGCACGGCGTAGCTCAGAAAACGCGTCCTTGTCCACAGTACCCCTCGTGCTCAAATCTTTGAGCAGCTCAGCCTGGTATGCCTGCAAAACCGCCATGGTGTGCAGTGCTGCACCAGCCTGACCCGCCGCCTGGAAAGCCTTCCCCACCAGTGATGATGTGAACCGGCATGGCTTGTTGGGGAGTGTAGGTTTTCTCAGGGAGGATGATGTCCCGGGGGAGAGATAACCCGCAAGCGTCTCTTCCACCTGGGACATCGACCCATAGCCACGCACCTGTGCGCCCACGATAGTCGAATAAATCGACGAGGGGAGAGACCGCCGCTGTGGTCCCTCTCCCTGGCCACCTGACAGAAACCTGTCATCCAGTTTTGAGTGTTTAGGGGGGCCCTGCTCCTGAGGCCACTCAATATTCAGCCGCGCCACTGCTCTTGTAACCACCTCGAGCAGCTCCTCAAATGCAGCATCAGAGCAGGTAGAGCGCTCCGAGGCTGCGGCTCCCCTGAAGCCAGGGATGAGGCTTCATCGATGTGCTCGCGGGAAGCGCCGAGCGCGCCGCCTGAGCACAGAGACGGTGTCTGCCTCATCTGGTGAGAGCGCAAGAGACATGGGACTCTCTGATCCCTGCGCCTCATCCAGATCAACACGCGAACCCCACGACGAGCAGGGAGGCGGCTCGCTCCTCTTTAAAGAAAGCGAGCCGGGCACGTAGGACCTTAGCAGGCAAAAGATCACAGTGTTCACACTCCCAGAAAGTCCCATGGCCGCGTGTTCTTCCCCATACACTCAAAACAAAACTCATGCTGATCATCGTCAGCAATGTGCCTCTGACACGGAGGAACACATTTCTTCCTGAATCCAGCCATGATTGTCACGGAGGACTCTGCACTGTCGGCTGCAGCCTCCGTGCCCGGCTCCCCGCCCATACGGATTCGCAGAGAGGAGACAGGTGTGCGGGAGCGCGGAGCAAGCCCAGCTGATCCGAGTTAATAATCAAGAGAGAATAAGAAGCACCGCAGCCTGCTCCTCGACGCCAGATCGTAACACTGACTACCATTAGTACTACGTCGCGTTGGAAAGTATTTGCTCTATGTGTTTACTTACCTGTCTTTTCTGTCCACCTCAGATCCTTCCCGTCCTGCCGCCAGTCCGGTTCCCGCTCTACCTCGGTCATCTCAGAAACCCGCTAGTCCTTCAGTCCGTCCAGCTCCAGTTCAACCTAGTCCTGATCCTGCTGCACCTCGCTATCCCGAAGAAACCGCCGTTCATAAGTGCCTTGTCAATAAATTTGTTTTTGTGAACTTTACGTGGGTGTCTGCGTTGTCTGCCGGAACATAACAGTACGATCTGGCCAGAATGAACCCAGCAGAGCCCCACACCCTTCCGCAGACGGTCGCAGCTCAGACCGCGCTTCTGGAGCAGCACGACGCAACACTCCAGTCCCTCATGGGCCACATGAAGGAGTTTTCCCGTAACCTATCGGTGCTGAGCGACAAGATGGCGTCCCTGACTACGCCACCGTCTACCAGCGCTCCCACCCTCTCCACGCCGACTACGGAGGCCCCGCCTCCGGTGTACAAGGAGGGGTATGTACCACCGCCTGCACCATATAGTGGAGACCTCGGTTGTTGCAGGGCGTTTTTAACACAGTGCTCCTTAGTTTTTGAGCAACAGTCACGGACTTATCAGAGCGAACGTGCAAAGATTGCCTTTTTAATTGGTTGTCTGAGGGGTCAGGCATTACACTGGGCCTCGGCTGTTTGGGAAAAGCAGGAATCTGTATGTTTCTCCTACTCTGCATTTATCACGGAGATGAAAATGATTTTCGATCATCCAGTTCGAGGAGGAGAGGCTACAAAGAGACTGTTTTCCATTCGACAGGGAAACCGCAGTGTGGCTGAATTCGCTATCGAGTTTCGTTCACTTGCCGTGGAGAGCGGGTGGAACGAGGACGCTCTGCAGGAGCATTTTTGAATGCCATCTCAGAAGAACTTAAGGACGAGATGGCGGCACGGAACCACCAAGTAGCCTTAATGATCTCATAACGGGGGCCATCAGGATTGATAACCGCCTACGGGAGCGGAAGAGGGAGAAGGCTGGCCTACAGGCATCGCTGAGATCCGCTACAAGATCACGGCCGGGAGTCACCGCACATCAGGGGGGGTTTTTTCAGCCCCAAGAGAGGACCGGGGGGTGGTGGACGCAGACTGAGGGAGGCCCAACCAGTTTTTATGCAGATCCGCCGAGTAGCCCACGGCAACCAGCCGCACCCGAACCAATGCAAGTGGGCGAACCCATCTAACAGAGGAAGAGAGACATCGTAGTCACTACCGGAGCTGTCTCTATTGCGGAGATTAGGACATTTCAGGGCTTCGTGTCCACTCATTCCGGGAAAAGGGGGGGCTCGGCAGTAAGGGGAGAAGTACTGCTGAGCCAAGTCCATTGTTCTTCTCCCAAGCCTGTGAGAATGGAAGGAACTATTATTTTAGCAGATCAGACTCGGACTGTAGATGTTCTAATCGATTCAGGAGCGGATGAAAGCCTTTTGGACCGTGGGGTGGCTAAGAGGTTGGGTATCCGGACTGTGCAGTTGGAGGTTCCGTTGGAGGTTAAGGCTTTGAACGGAGAGGTGCTGACCCAGATCAGGGAACAGACGATTCCTGTAACCTTCCTGTTGTCGGGTAATCATAAAGAGACTATTAGTTTTACATTTTCGAGTGTGTGCACACTCCCATTGTATTAGGTCTACCTTGGCTGAAGATACATAACCCTCACATAGACTGGGCAGCATACCAAGTGTTGTCATGGAGTAACTTTTGCCATTTATCTTGCCTGCAGTCTGCTTTGCCTCCTGTTTCTTCTAGGTCCAACCAGGTACCGGAGCCTCCGGATCTGTCTTCGGTTCCGTCAATCTACCACGACTTGTCGGCGGTGTTCTGCAAGCATCAGGCCTTGTCGCTTCCACCTCACAGACCCTACGACTGCGCCATCGACCTCCTCCCGGTGCTCCTCTGCCCCACAGCCGCCTCTTTACCATCTCGAGGCCGGAGAGCGAGGCGATGGAGAAATACATCCAGGAGTCCTTGGCAGCCGGGATAATACAACCTCGTCCTCTCCGGTAGGTGCGGGGTTTTTTTGTTGCCAAGAAGGACAAATCCTTGAGACCATGCATAGATTATCGGGGCTGAACAAGATCACCATAAGGAACAAATACCCACTCCCGTTGATCAGTTCTGTTTTCACTCCTCGGGGATCCAGGGTATTCACAAAACTCGACCTCCGTAACGCATACCATTTGGTGCGTATTAGGGAGGGGGATGAGTGGAAGACCGCCTTTAACACTCCTTTAGGCCATTTTGAATATCGGGTGATGCCGCTTTGGACTCACGAATGCCCCTGCGGTATTCCAGAACTTAGTTAATGATGTCTTACGAGACATGATTGGACGTTTTGTTTTTGTGTATTTGGATGATATCTTGATTTTCTCCAAGGACTTGGAGGAACACCAGAGACATGTCAGGGGAGTGCTACAGAGACTATTGGAAAATAAGCTGTTTGTGAAGGCCGAGAAGTGCGAGTTCCATGCACCGTCAGTTACCTTCCTCGGATACATCATCGCTCAGGGGCAGATCCAAATGGACCAGGAGAAGGTTACGGCGGTACGGGATTGGCCGGTTCCGTCCAGCCGCAAGGAGGTTCAGCGATTTTTGGGTTTTGCTAATTTCTACAGGAGATTTATCCGAACTTCAGTAGACTGGCAACTCCTTTGACGGCTCTCACTTCACGGTGCGACCTTTTGTCTGGACTCCGGAGGCAGAAGGAGCATTTAAGGAACTTAAGCATCGGTTTACGTCAGCCCCTGTACTCATACAGCCAGATCCAGAGCTGCAGTTTGTGGTGGAGGTCGACGCCGGAGACAGGAGTAGGAGCGGTTCTGTCCCAGCGCTCTTCCACTGACCAGAAGCTCCACCCCTGCGCCTACTACTGCGTAAACTCTCTCCAGCAGAGCGGAACTATGATGTGGGAACAGAGAGCTCCTGGCGGTAAAATTGGCTCTAGAGGAATGGCGTCATTGGCTGGAAGGTGCCATTCAGCCGTTTGTGGTCTGGTCCGACCATAAGAACCTGACCTACATCCAGACGGCAAAGAGGCTGAACTCTCGGCAGGCAAGGTGGGCATTATTTTTTGACCGTTTTAATTTTGTTCTTACCTATCGCCCAGGTTCCAAGAACACCAAGCCAGATGCACTATCCAGAGTTTTTCCACGGAGCAGCCGTTTCCAGAGGAGCACATCCTGCCCCAGTCGTGCATTCTGGCGACCCTCACCTGGGAAATAGAAGATCGGGTCCGGAGTGCTCAACGTCTGCACCCCGATCCTGGTACCGGGCCGGCTAACGCTATGTTTGTTCCAGACCCGGTTAGGTCAGAGGTGTTGCACTGGGCCCATGGGACCCGACTCACGTGCCATCCAGGGATGGGTCGCACTCTGGCTGTCCCACGCAGCAAATTTTGGTGGCCCACCATGGACAGAGACACTAAGGACTACATTTCAGCTTGTCACGTGTGTTCCAGGAATAAGGCCCTCCATCGACCCCCAGCAGGACTACTACAGCCACTACCCATCCCTAGCCGTCCGTGGTCTCATGTTGCATTGGACTTCGTACGGGCTTCCGCCATCTAACGGACATACGGTGGTGCTGACGATCGCCGATCGCTTTCTCCAAGGCAGCTCATTTCGTGCCATTGACCAAGCTTCCGTCTGCCAGGAGACCGCGGATCTCCTGGTGAAGCA
This sequence comes from Neodontobutis hainanensis, assembly GCA_024349245.1. Taxonomy (NCBI): domain Eukaryota; kingdom Metazoa; phylum Chordata; class Actinopteri; order Gobiiformes; family Odontobutidae; genus Neodontobutis; species Neodontobutis hainanensis. The sequence goes on along the minus strand of JALDNG010002000.1, from coordinate 47,817 downwards.
TCTGTTCCGGTTACACGGATCCTCGACATTGTGTCAGACAGGGGTCCACAGTTCACCTCCCAGGTTTGGAAGGCGTTTTGTACGGCGTTGGATATCAAGGTTAGTCTCTCCTCTGGGTATCATCCACAGACCAACGGACAGACGGAGAGGGCTAACCAACAGATGGAGGTGGCCCTGAGGTGCACATCATCGGCCAATCCGGCAAGTTGGAGCGCTCAGCTGCCATGGGTAGAGTATGCCCACAACAGGTTGGTGAACACCTCCTGGGTATGTCTCCTTCCAATGTTGTTATGGTTATCAACCACCCTTATTTTCTGACCAGGAACAAGAGCTGGCAGTTCCTTCCATTCAGGATCACTTGAAACGGTGCCATCAGGTCTGGAGTAGGGCCCGATCAGCTCTGATGCGCGCTCGGCTCAGTCACAAGTCCAAGCCAACCGCCACCGCACTCCGGCCCCTAGATACTCTCGGGTCAGAAAGTTTGGCTGTCATCCAGGGACCTGCCGCTACGGGTTGAGGCTACAAAATTGGCACCACGGTTCATCGGCCCGCTTTGAAGTAGAGAAGGTCATCAACCCGGCAGCAGTCAGACTGAAGCTCCCCCGGTCTCTTAGGATTCACCCTACCTTCCATGTCTCCAGGATCAAGCCGGTCAGGTCCAGTTCATTGAGTCCTCCCTGTCCTCCCCCGCCGCCTCCCAGGATGATTGACGACCACCCAGCATACACGGTACGGCGGATTATGGATGTACGGCGCCGGGGTCGGGGCCTTCAGTTTTTAGTAGATTGGGAGGGTTATGGGCCAGAGGAACGCTGTTGGGTGCCACGGAGAAACATTCTGGATCCGTCTCTGATTCGGGAATTTTTTCTACGCCATCCGGAGAAGCGGGATAGGCCGCCAGGTGGCGTCCATAGAGGGGGGGGTACTGTCACGGAGGACTCTGCACTGTCGGCTGCAGCCTCCGTACCCGGCTCCCCCGCCCATACGGATTCGCAGAGAGGAGACAGGTGTGCGGGAGCGCCGGCGGAGCAAGCCCAGCTGATCCGAGTTAATAATCAAGAGAGAATAAGAAGCACCGCAGCCTGCTCCTCGACGCCAGATCGTAACACTGACTACCGTTAGTACTACGTCTCGCGTTGGAAAGTATTTGCTCTATGTGTTTACTTACCTGTCTTTTCTGTCCACCTCAGATCCTTCCCGTCCTGCCGCCAGTCCGGTTCCGCTCTACCTCGGTCATCTCAGAAACCCGCTAGTCCTTCAGTCCGTCCAGCTCCAGTTCAACCTAGTCCTGATCCTGCTGCACCTCGCTATCCCGAAGAAACCGCCGTTCATAAGTGCCTTGTCAATAAATTTGTTTTTGTGAACTTTACGTGGGTGTCTGCGTTTGGGTTGTCTGCGGAACATAACAATGATACTTTATTTAATTGAAATGTACTGCTTTGCCTTGCTTTGCTTTAGAAAGAGATTATCTTATTCAATCCTCTTTATTTCGTACTGGCACAGAGAGTAGGTTTGCTCACACTTCACACAATGCGATCTGAAGACAAAGAAACCTGAAGACACTTCCGCGTCATGCGTTCTTATACCCTCTGTTCAGGTGCACGCAATCACACAGCTGCCGCTGATGAGCTGTGTCACCAACAGAGGTATTATAAGCCAATTCTTGGCGTGTTTGACACGTGCTTCACAACCGGTCACACAAAGAATGTTTCCCATAGCATATGCTACGCAGCATCGAGTGTAGCTTTTGATAGGGAACACTCTTTGAATGACCGGTTGTGAAGCATGTGTCAAACATGCTAAGAATTTACCTAAATAACCTCAGTTGATGACGTAGCTTGATCACCCACATCTGGGTGTGAGCACACCTGGAAGTTATAAATTCACATGATGCGTAAATGTCTTCAGGTCAATTTTGTCTAAAAGGACGTCTGGACACGCCCACAGTGTGGCATTGTGCCTGCTTTTTCAGGGAACAGGGTTACTGTTGAGTATTATTGAATATTTTATATTATCATCATCATGCTAAACTGCTCATTGTAAGGATTCTGTGCAAACCCATGTCTTGTAATACACTTCTGCAAAACTATTGTCCATACACATCTGCAAAACAAATGTCTATACACTTCTGCAAAAGTTGCTGTTTGACAACACCAACTCCATATGTGGAAGAAATGTACTGTACATTTCTCCCGCACCCAAAATTAGACTTCACGCCTACACACACACACACACACCACACACATGACTTATCATATGCATGTGTAATCTGCTTGCTTCAATAAAAGGATGCTCAAGGGATAGGCTGAGTTGGCCGAGTCAGAGTTGGCTGTGATCAGGTGAAGAGTATCATACTCTAAGACCCTTGGTTGGACTCCCCTAACAGCAAGTAAAACTTAAAGTCGACTGGGTGTCTTGTTTCTTGTGTCATAAACTATTCTCTGGAATAATCATCTGCGGTCTGCGGTCACCCCTGACTGCAGACCCAACAGTTACAATCAAGTAACCCGAGATGTTCCCTTTCAAAAGCCACACTTGATGCTGCGAAATACACTATGAGGAACAAGAATACCAATGCAGCCAAGGGTTGTGTAGTGCATTAAAGAGGTCTCAGATATAACTCCTTGATGTCAACCAAAGGACGAAATTTAATAAAAGTGTGTGGAGAGAACCAGCCCGCTGCATCACACACTTGTTGCAAAGGGACCCCTTTGCCACAATTATTGAGGATGCAAACCCTCTGGTTAAATGAGCCCTTACACCTATAGGCATAGCTTGACCACACCACTTAATTTACGCCAATGGATAATCCGGTGGACGTAAATCTGTCGCCAACCGTGTTGCTACTTGAATGACACCAGCATCTCCCAATTGAAACATGAAGGATCCAGAGCTTGGGGCCGGGACACTGTCCCCTGTAACTGAGTGGGAAGGTCCACCCTGACAGGAATTGCCCTGAGGGACAGGAACTTGTCTATGCCTAAAGCAGAATCTGCCGTGCTAGCTTGTTCAAGCGGCGCGAACGCATACCCATCCTGGCATTTATGTAAAAGACTAGCGCTGTGCTATCCACCTGCACTAGAACATGGTAGCCCCGTAGCTGCTGGAGGAAGAATTTCAGGACCAGAAATACAGCCCTTATCTCGAGGCAATTGATGTGCCATGCAACTAAAACGGCATCACTGTGGACACAGCTGCCATGAGACCCAGCACAGTAAGGGACTTCGCACTTGGTGCATTTTAGAGTGTTTGGAGGGGCCTGCTCCCTTGGCCAGTCAATGTTTAGCTGCGCCACTACACAGGTTACCGCCTCGAGCAACTCCTCAAACGCTAAGTCCAAGCGGGAGGAGCAGGAGGAGCATTCATTCTATATCCACAGAAGCAAGAGACGAGGTGTCCTCAACCCGCTTCACAGGACGCGCCAGAGCGCACCTGAAAAACCCCAGGACCTAGGCGAGGGGCAGTGGCTCGCCTTTGACAAAAGCGAGGCAGAGCTCAGAGCACTGTTGGAGAGAAGATCACAGTGCTCACATTCATTGTTATACTTTAGGGGTTTATGTCCTGTTATTAACAGTCAATAATTTTATTGATTTTTTTTTTATTTTATTAAAAACTGTATATTCTTAACTGAATAAAAGGATGTCATAGCTTAAACATGCTTGGTGGATTTCTGCTTAGAATCTTTACCAGCTTTCCAAGTGCTCAAGGTAGTGTTTGTATCATAATTATCATGTTATGATGAATAATTGCATTCATAATTTACCGCTGAGTTTTTAATTGCTTTACCAAATCTGCTGCCAAAAATAATTACGTTTTTCAAATTACACTCTTGTTAATAAAATAGCATTCAGATAAATAAGCTGCAAGTTTCAAAACAAGAAATATGAACAAAATTTTGTTAAAACATGTCACTCTGCAAATAATTGTTCTATTTAAATAACATGCCGGCTCTTTTCAGATTGTGCGACGCAGGGTCAAACTCAATTCACTGCTGAGTGCCTTCTGGACCTTGGATGTCAGGCTTTGTGTTCACTCCATGTGTCGACACAATGAAAAAGTACATTTATAATCAATGCACTTTGAAAGAAGAAAAACTTTGTGAGGCCAAAGGTGCTTTTACATAATGTTGATGATGTCTGGTGAACATAATGCACTAGTAGAGACACAATACAGCTACATTCCATCACATTAAATGCTTAGCAATGTAAAGTTATGGTTGGCATTTGGGCATAAATTTGTTTCATATTCATTTCCCACAACAAATATCACAAAATAACACTTGCTAATGATGCGTCCTCTTTTCACACAATCCTTAATTTGTCTTGGGGGGCGTTTACGTTAGAACACTAGACAGGAAAACACAACAGTCATGCCGTTGCCACAACATTACGACATGATTTGTGTTCACACAAAGCCACCCAAAACACCCAAAATGTACAAATGCCAGACCAGTAGGAGCTGGGTTTTCTTTTTTCTACTTCTGCTACCGAATATTTTCTGGAAATTTTGCTTGCACATTTCACAGAGGACACCGACTGCACAGAGTGGGAGCCACAATGTCAAGAATCCCCTCCTCTGGATTCAGAAAGTTAAAATTTTTGTGTATTCCTGTGAATGAGAGGTCAATCCGCAGCAGATTCATTGCAGATTTGTGTAAACAGTCTCTTGGTAAGAAAAGGTTATGTCCCGAGAACATCCACAGACAAGCTTCCTGGTAAGGCAGATCTTGCCTTTAAATGTATCATCCAAGTTGTAAGTTTGATTAAAGCATTTTAAAACATTGAGTTAGCTTAAATAGGAAGTAAGTAATCTTTATATATCTTTATATCTTATTGTTCAAGACTAAAAATAGTGATTATTAGTGTAGACGTGATGCTTTGTAAATGATGCATTAAGTCATCACAAGAACCTTACTAATGTTTAATAGTATGTGGTAGTTATAAAGAGTGTTATTGTTCATAAAGAGTCCGCATGCAGTAACAAGGGCAGGACGTTTCAAAGTTTGCTGGAAGAACTGCTCTCAATGTGATCCTTTTTGTTTTTTCAAGTTAAAAGCCTTGCTGCAGCATTTTGTACAATCTGGAGACTACTAAAAGTATCTGTTGTTGTGTCCTTGGGCAAGACACTTAACCCACCTTGCCTCCAGTGGTCAGCTGTAACTCTGGTAAAGTGTATTGAGTGGCTACTAGGTGGAAAAGCGCTATATAAATAACAAAAAATTAAAAATAAGGCCTATTAGTAGTTATTACACAAAAATAATGTAAACGCAACACTTTCCCCCATTTTTTATGAGTTGAACTCAAAGATCCAAGACTTTTTCTATGTCACAAACGGCCATTTCTCTCAAATATTGTTCACAAATCTGTCCAAATCTGTGTTAGTGAGTACTTCTCCTTTGCCGAGATAATCCATCCACCTCACAGTGTGGCTCATCAAGATGCTGATTAGAGAGCATGATTATTGCATAGGTCTGCCTTAGGCTGGCCACAATAAAAGGCCACTCTAAAATTATTGCATTAAGTTGAGAGAAATAGATTTTTTGTGTATATAGAAAAAGTCTTAGATTTTTGAGTTCAGCTCATGAAAAATAGGTGCACAAGAGTGGTGCGTTTAAATTTTTGTTTAGTATACATTCTGTTTCCTGCAACACAGTATAGTGCACCATCAAAATACTGTATATAACACTCTGTTTCGAACAAAGCCAGAGTTCAGATTCTTTTGCTTTCTTTAGTTGCTATGCTGTTGACATGTTGGACCTAATCCCTCATGTCCATTATTGTTGTCTTTCTCCTCTCTCTCCCATAGCCCCCTGGCATTTCAACACAGTGTCTTAAAAGTCTGGGTGTTGTGAATATAATATAACATCAGTACAACCTGATCCAGCTCAGAGTCCTTCTGACCTGCAGCCAAATGTGCTGGCTCTGGAGCTGTGGCTGGGAGCGAGTCTCACTTCTCACATGCCAAAGGCGCCACAAAAGCCATTAGCCACCGCTGAGACTTTCAATGGACAGGACACAATAGTGGCCACCTTCAGAGTCTTACACAGCCAGCAAATGACCAACAGCCTCCTGTAGTCTATTGTCAGCTGATGGAGAGTCTGATTCAGATAGATGTCTATGGCTTCTGTCAAGACCACGGGGAGCCATTCTGAATCACTTGCAACCTCCAACCACAATGCTCCAAGAGGTTCAAGCAGACGACAAGAAGCATTGGAGATTATCTTGGAAGCACATTCAGGTTGCAATCATGTTTCGTTGGTAATTTAGTGGCCTGTGTAGCTAACAATAGTTAAAAAAATCTTTGGCTGTTGATGTAATTCTTATGATCTTTTGGCCCTATAATTTGACACCACTGACAAATACCAGTCCCTGTACGGATTTAATGCTTATATTCTGTTTAATGGTTATACCTTGTTTTTTGCCAAACCTCTGAAAATGGAATGTAATTATACTATTTATTCACATTTATTTTGTGAGGAATAACCCCTTGAGATTAATCATCTTGTTTTTGAGGGAGTCCTCATTCACTAGGGACACTTTAGAGTTGCCAATTAACCTACACATGCATTTCTTTGGACGGTGGGAGGAAGCCGGAGTACCTGGAGAAAACCCACGGTAACACGTGGAGGACATGCAGACTCCTCACAGAAAGACCGGAGTCGGCCGAGAATGTTTAAGTCAGCCGGGTTTTGAACTCATAACCTTCTTGCTATGAGGCAGGAGTGCTAACCACTCTTCCACGTGCACTATTACAGTGCTATGTGCACTACAGGTGGCTAGTATAATAAATCAATCTTCAAGCAATGTAAAAGTAATTATTTTATAATAATTATAAGATGGAATGAACACTGATTGAGGTGACATAGGACCTTTGGAACACCAGCAATATTAATAAATATTTATCCCTGCCTTTAGAAAATTTCTTTGGCTTGTTAATTGAAGCTGTAAAAACGGAAGGCTCGTCCAGGCTATAACCAAAAAACATTTGATTTAAATTACTAAGACAGCAAGACTAAGCAAAACCAGATCGTGTTAGCTAACAAACCTATAACTTCAGGTACAACACATTAAGAGATGCTGTAAGTTATATATCCAAAGCAGGTGTGGATAATAGTATCTTCCGGTGCCTTATTAATTGATTGTGTAAAAAAAGCTGCAGATTGTAACAGGAGACATAAGGCCACACAGCCTTTAAAACTAGTTCTCTTTAATTCTATCAACCAGAGCACGATTCCTTACTGCTGTCTTTTGCCAAGTTGATTTTTCTTTTCCAGCTGCATCGGCGTCAGAGGCAGCAAATCAGAGGCGACAAAGACACATGCAAAGGTCTTTAATATATCAAAATCAAACATGTCCCAGGTTCCTTTCAGACGCGCTGTCAGACGCAGAAATGGGAAACACACAGGTCTTGAATACCAAATCATTATCAGACGTTTCAGAAATGGCCTTGGAAGTTTCGAGGACAAATTTGACAATCTCAGATAGTTTTTTATTTTTTCTTTCTTACCACAGTGCTGACAAATAATGACACATGCAATTATGGGAATTGACATCACTGTGTTTTTACCTGGCAGCTGCTTTAGTGCTAATGGGCAAAGATGAAAAGCTGCATGTGGAGTCTTGGGATAAGAAATGTGTGTATTTTACCATCCAATTTATCTACTAAAATATGATTGCAAATATAGGTATGGAGTTTTTAGTTTTTATTAAGATGACAGTGTTTCATTGAACCACAACAGTCTGTACAGTTTTCTGTCATGACCTGTGGGGAGAAAAAAAATCTGGTTCTTCGTCATAAAATTGCAAAAAACTGATCTTTGTGCACAAGGGACAAGGCAGAAATGTCAGTATTGGATGCGCGTGATCTTTGGGCCCAATCAGCACTGTATTTAAAACAGGCTGGATTCTGTTCTGGAAATCCCTGAAACACTTCCAGAAGTCACTGTCTGTGTCACAGTTTTCCAAGCCATCCACAATTTACATCTGATTCATACAAAAAAAACGCCCTATGTGAACCACCCTGTTGTCCGCTCTGGTCTAAAGCAAATTTTAAATGGGCTGAAGAAAAATGGAAAACTGTTCCATGATCTGATAATTAAACTCTGGTTGAAGTAGGTGAGCAACAGACGGATGCTACACTGAACAAAATGGACCATCTCCTGCACTGGGTTTTTGAAAACAGCAGAGAACAGCCAGTGAGCGTCTGAGATCAGTGAGCTGCAGGACAGAACGGCACAAGAACTTACGACTGCCATCTTTACGACTGCCATTTGACTGTATTATCAATCAGCCTATGAAAGATAAAGTATGAAGTTTATTTATTTGAAGAAACAACACTAACAATTATATTTCCCCTTTGCAATAAATCAAGTTGAATTGATTAGGTTTACCTACTTCTGCCCACTATTATACCCTATTGCAATAATAATTTTATTTGTTTTTATTTTAAAATCATACCAAAACTCTTTGGAAATTAGCTTTAAGGGCTTTTAAAAAAGCTCTATACATTCGATTTTAAAAGCCCATCCTGGTTGAATGAATGCACACCATGTATACAGACAGTGTAGAGTGCAAATACTCTGATGCACATATTTGAACTTGCTTTTAAAGCCTACACAATCTACCCGAGGTCACAGTGGACAGCTTTATGCTCCTACTGAACAAACTATTAAGCATGCTAGGAATAAGTAAGATGTTCACTTTTAGAATTCCAGCAATGATTATGTCCATGTATTTTTAGTCATACTGAGTCCTGATGCTCAATTGTACAACACGGCTCCAGTGAGGAGAAAAGGCCAAGGCGTAGGAAAGACCGGTAGCACTGCATGCCAACAGATTAGCTGTCATGTACTCGTGTTAATTAATTATCCAAAGGGCACGCAGAACACGGAGCTGTGCTGTGTCTGTCTCAATCCCACAATGCTCTTGGACGTGCGGTGGTCAGGAGTGCCCTGCAAGTCGCCGGTGAAAAGGTCAGCATGCGCCTGCTTCCGTGGGAGCTGGCAGCGGTGGCATTGAGATGGAAATGTCCCCGGTGCGATGTGACAATTAAACGCTGTTAACAAGGTAAGACAGCGGGCATGTGTTTAGAGTTTGTTGATGCACTTTAAGCTATGACTTGTTCACGACCCTTTTCAAAGCCAATTATTTTGTTCATCAGAATGTAACAACGTGAGTTTTGCCTGCCTCTTCTCGCCAACTAGGCCAAATTAATTCAACAAGGAGGCCAATGTTTTTTTCATGACGCTTTCTCTAAACTTAATTGGGAGCCTAAATGCTTTGTAAGACGGCACTGCATCACGCTGTCAGAAAACAGGAAACCCCACGTCTGGCCTGATCCTCTGCGGTCGACGAGTGTCTAAACCTTTGACCTGTCAGTTCATTTCTCTGTTTACCTCTCTTGACAGCACATCAAATTGAGCATTACTCAGATGGGGAAGGAGAAGTGCGAGTGAATACAGAATGCCTTCTAATTGGGTCTTATTTACAGCCAGACGACTCGGTGACGAGCGCCTGGGTTTGCATAGGAATTACAACTGTTGACTGTTATTTTGATGAGAATGACTTTGACTGTTCAACTCTGGTGCAGAGATAGCAAACAAACAGAGCTCATGAGGACATCAGTGCTAATGCGGAGCTTGAAAGGATTTGTGCATTCAAATTTCTCGCACATTAATTGCTCAACCTTTTCTCTGGGAAATGTCAGTGCTATTTGATGTGAAGGAATCGCTGTTTAAGTAAAAATGTGGGATAGTGATGTACACATACCATGTTTTGACTTGATGGGTAATATGCGCTTTATGATTTGTAAGCTTTTTTTATGGTGGTGCAATGAAATTCTGGTAATGAATTTTTCAAGGATTGCATTTTATTCAATAAACAATAAATACATTTGGCTTATTAAAAATCTTTCTACTGAGATGTCTGTTTAGAGAAAAGGATTATGATAGTAACATGTAATTATAAGAACTGGATGTAGGACCACACCCCGTCTTGTCCCAAATTCCACAAGTGGTCACTTTGCACAATTGTAGCTGACAAGCGACCTATTACGACCTATGAGTATAATTAAATTTTGACTTTTGAGTCTTCTGATAATCTCTCAAATACAACAAATTTTTGGCATACTAAAGAAATATATGTTATTTAGTAAAAATGCTACTTAGTTACAAACTGTTACAATACATTTAGGCATTATGTTTATTTTGGTTAAGCTTATACAGAAAGTAAACAGTAAAAAAACATTGTTTGGGTTGTCTTGTATATTTATTTACTGTTATATTTGACTAATTGTAAAAAAATTAAAGTCCTTTTAAACTACATTTTTTGTCATTAATATGATTTTATCATTTTTAGATTTGGATTAAATAAAGTAATACAATATTTTTATTAACCCTAAAGTAAGGGCGCATACCACAAATAAAAAAGTACTAAAAAGAAGAAATATACAATAAAATACAATACACTATTTTGATTTGATATTTTTATATTGTGCCATTGTTTAAAACAAAAATAGAGAACCTGGAATTTTTAACATATTTTTTTTATTTGCATCAGGTGTTATTTGCCAAAAGATGTTATTCCCACATTTGATCTGAAAGACTGGTTTAAATAATTGCACTGCTACAATGAACCAGCCCTCTCCATTCTCCTCCAGTGAGAGAAGTTTTATTACAACTCAGTCTTCTATCTCAACTAAACACTCGAACCTTTATTTTACAGTTCATGCACAAAAAAACCTCTGAATAAACAATCGAACATTAACAGGCCGGCGGTTAGTATGCAGAGCTGACTGAGTACTTTGTTGACGATATCAGGACAAGGAGAGAAATCAGAGTGTGGCATTTTTCTTTTACGGCATGTTCCACTATCTTTGTTCTTGTGTCTAACCTTCAGCGGCGGCTTATGGGATCCACGCCATATTGTCTCACAATAAAAGCAGCTCATTAGAACAAGTGGATCTGTGCATATGTTCCTCAATGTATAACTTTATGAAAAAAAACTTGTCAAAGCAGTTTTTTATTTTTATTTTATGGAAAAAGTAATCAAAAGTGCAAAATCAGGTGGATACACTTTATGACCTTTCCTACAAAGCTTTATCCATTGAGTGTGACAGAAGCTTTCCAGAATCTTCCCCCTATATATCTCCTATTGAATCTCACTAACACATACACACTCTTCACACTGTCCACCACCTCACTGCTTAACTCCTTTCAGGAGATTAGTGTTAGTGTGAGTTATGTAGCAGAATTGTGTGGTAATCATATATGGAAATAATGTACGGGAAAACACATTCTGCTGGGCATGCTGTACAAGAAATGCAGTAAACTAATAGGACAAAGTCTGATCATAAGTAATTGCTGGTATAGGTATAAAAATGTAAAAATAATTAAACGCGTAAACTAGAAACTAAAAAACATAAATAGAGAAAAAGGAGGCATTGTGAAATGCAGATAATTATTGTCAGTGCATTTGCAACAAAATAATTTGAAGGAGCTAGATTTTGTAAACGTGGATTTATATTTTGCTCATTCAAGCAAAAGGGAGGACTTGGTAATGGGGCAGATTTGTTAACAAACTCCCATTTTGACATCCTGCATATGCAGATAAAAAATCTGAACCTTTCAGACAGTCTGAATCTGACATTAGTCTTTTGAAAGTTGTATTACTCAGGTCTGGCCTCATTATTTTGTAATATTTGGGCGCCTGTGTGATTGTGACATTGTGGCTGCAGCAACCGATGGCTCCTTAAGAACAGTTCATCTTGAGTTTGTCCTACATGTGTAAAGTAAAGACTCTTTATGCAGCAGGTTGTTCTGTCTTACATGTGGATTAACATTAATCTCAGGGATATATTTTCAGTGTGTGTTATACGTCGAATGCCTAATTCAACATTTAGCATATTTGATTGTATCAACTGGATCTAACTGAGTTTGAACAAAGTACACTACATTCTTCTTCAAAATTTTCAAGATTAATTTCTTAAACTGCTGTCTAATGCTCGCTCAAGCCTTTTCTTATTCTTAAAGCATTGTGTTACTGATCCTTGTTGTCCACATTTGATGCTGGAAGACCATTTATTGTTGTTCTGGGATTGTAGAATCCATATTCATAAACCTTTATTGATTTAATTTTATATTAATAAAGCCTTTACTTCTTTGACTTAAACAAACACACTTCCACTAAGCCAGTGGAAGCCAGTTCCTTTTGCCAGTGGAATTTTATACATTTAACTATTCGCATTAATTGTGAGATTTCCGATCCGTTTGGTAAGACCGTTTCAAAACTCCCTTTTCTCCATTTTCAGTGTTTCAAACTCCTGTCTATCAGTAAAGTTTAATCTAGGGACCGGAGCCATCTTTTGGACCAGGCTGTAAATACAATTTTGACATTCATAAAGTCCCCATGGGATTTCTCCTTATATTTCCACTTAGGAAGCCTGCCCTCTGGTGGACGGAGGTATATCGTTGTTTGGTGGCTTGAGGCAGAGGTTCCACTAAGACGTGAGAAAATAAACTTTGTTAACGTGACTCTTCTGCTTTCCAGTCATCATTTCATGCTCCCCACATGAGGTACTGTTTAAACTGTTTGCTAAGGCACAGGTATACAGATGCACCAACATCTGTCTATAATTAATCTTTTAAACCAAGTACTTTGTTTTGTTTCTCTGAATCATTTTACTGGGAGGAAATAGTTCTTTTTCTTTCCATGCACATATCTACAAGGCATTTCTTAATTGTAAATGCCGATTGGGACCTGAGAAGCTCCATGTCCCAGTAGGCCTGAATGGGTCGGTGGGCTTGGTAGTGAATCACTGAAACCAAAGGCAAGAATGAGAATGCTCTATAAACACATGGGAGCTGCTTTTAGACTATTATACAAAATGCACTGCTGGACATGGTTCCAGCTGACCCAACCCACACACCCCCAAACCTTGACAATATGCAAAATCCAAAACCAAAAACTTCTTATATTAACACGCCAAAGCAAACAAGCTTTCAAGTATATTTTCATTTGGAATTATACAATATAATCCTTCTACCTCCAGCTTGAGATTTCTGAATGTAACCCCTTTATTATGACGAGCATAAAATCCCATTACACTTATACACGCACACTCCATTTAGTCTTGATTAAAATATTCTCAGCTCTTTCTACAGACTCCTTCTCAAAACGGTAATTAATGAATATAAATCCTGTTTTTGCTCTAATAAAAGACATTCAATTAAGATTTTAGTTTCTGTGTTGCACAAGACAATGCATGCACAGTGATGGTCCTCACAAGTCATTTTATGGCTTTGGAACCTTGCATTAAAGCATGGTTCATGCATGAAATAAAACAAGCAACTCGTTTGCATCCTCTCGCCCAATCCCCTGTTACATACACATTTGAACAAAAACCTGCAGAAGAGAGAAGAATTTATAAATGCAGCTTCAAAACCAAGACTTCAATTGAAAAAGCCAAGTTGTGATCAGAAACAGCCACTTAATTAATGTGCGTTACTTTTAATAATGTCTGTTATGATGACAAGCATTTTACTTTTACTAATTTGCTTTTCCAATGTGTGTGCTAATCTTGTTAGCTGGATCTTAGTTTAACAGTCTTTGAAGAGGAAGCACTGTCACGATTACCTCCCAGATTGTGTGTTTGTTAGATGCTTTTCCTCCCCCCTGTAAATTCTTGTCTGTCTTGCATGAACTGCATGTTTGAGATCTCCCCAGAGTGGCTCAATGACACTGAGGTCAGGAGACTGAGGCCAGTCCAGAACCTTCACTTTAAGCTGCTGTAGCCAATGACAGGTCGACTTGGCCTTGTGCTTTGGATCGTTGTCATTTCGGGCTGATGAGTGCAAATGTTACTCCAGTATGATAACATGCTGTATTCATCTTTTCCTGTGCCTTTGTAGCTCACACATCCTCAAAACATCAGAGATCCACCTCCATGTTTCACAGTAGGAATGGTGTACCTTTCATCAAAGGCCTTGTTGAATCCTCCAATCTGCATACTTCTGGCGACCAGGCAGCCCATTTTTCCTCAAGTGCCTGCTTATTGTGCATCTTGAAACAGCCACACCACCTTTTTTTGTATTTGAAGTTATTTGTGGGGTGTTTGACATTGTTTGACGATAAATGGCTTCACCCAACCAAAAGCTATTATTATTATTATTGTTATTATTATTATTATTATTATTATTATTATTTAACAGGGACAATGCACAATAATAAACATCTGTAACCAAAGTCACAGCTATAAATGTGCCTGATTGTAGCAGAATTGCTCATTTCCGTCAGAAGTTCCCAGGCAGGTAACTTTAAATAACAAACAATAAATTAACAAAATATAAAAATACAGGAGAACAGACAAAACAGGATCTCACACAGACATTTGACAAAATAACTAAACAACTTTCAACAAGATCACACACACAGCCAGTTATATATATATATATATATATATATATATATATATATATATATATATATATATATATATATATATATATATATATTATATATATATATATATTATATATTATATTATATTATATATATATTATATTATATATATATATATATTATATATTATATATATATATATATTATATATTAAAAAAAAAAAAAAACTTTGTCCTTCACCCTCCTGGTGGTCTCATCCTTCGAGCTCGGGTCCTCTACCAGAGGCCTGGGAGCTTGAGGGTTCTGCGTATCTTTGCTGTTCCTAGTACTGCACTTTTCTGGACTGAGATGTCTGGTGTTCTTCCAGGAATCTGCTGTAGCCACTCTTCCAGTTTGGGGTCACTGCCCCGAGTGCTCCGATGACCACGGGCACCACTGTCGCCTTCACCTTCCAAGTCTTTTCTAGCTCTTCTCTGAGCCCTTGGTATTTCTCTAGTTTCTCATGTTCCTTTTTCCTGATGTTGCAATCACTTGGTATTGCCACATCAACCACAACGGCTTTCCTCTGCTGTTTGTCCACCACCACGATGTCTGGTTGGTTCGCCATTACCATTCTGTCAGTCTGAATCTGGAAGTCCCACAGGATCTTGGCTCGGTCATTCTCTACCACCTTTGGAGGTGTTTCCCACTTTGACCTTGGGGTTTCCAGTCCGTACTCTGTGCAGCTGTTCCTGTACACTATGCCAGCCACTTGGTTATGGCGTTCCATGTATGCTTTCCCTGCCAGCATCTTACACCCTGCAGTTAAGTGTTGGATTGTCTCAGGGGCCTGTTTGCACAGCCTACACCTTGGGTCTTGTCTGGTGTGGTAGATCTGGGCCTCTATTGCTCTGGTGCTCAGGGCTTGTTCCTGTGCAGCCATGATGAGTGCCTCTGTGCTGTCCTTCAGTCCGGCCCGTTCTAGCCATTGGTAGGATTTCTTGATATCAGCCACTTCAGTTATGTTCCGGTGGTACATCCCATGTAGGGGTTTGTCCTCCCATGATGGTCCCTCCTCCAGCTCCTCTTCCGCTGCTCCCCATTGCCTGAGACATTCACTAAGCACGCCATCTGTCGGGGCCTTATCTTTGATGTACTTGTGGATCTTGGATGTTTCATCCTGGATAGTGGCTCTCACACTCACTAGTCCACGGCCGCCTTCCTTACGTCTAGCGTACAGTCTCAGGGTGCTGGATTTGGGATGGAACCCTCCATGCATGGTGAGGAGCTTTCGTCTTAACGTCTGTGGTCTGTATCTCTTCCTTTGGCCACCTTATTATTCCTGCAGGGTATCTGATCACTGGCAGGGCGTAGCTGTTTATTGCCCGTGCCTTGTTCTTGCCATTGAGCTGACTTCTTAGGACTTGCCTTACTCGTTGGAGGTATTTGGCAGTTGCTGTTTTCCTTGTTACCTCTTCAAGGTTGCCATTTGCCTGTGGTATTCCAAGGTACTTGTAACCATCCTCAATGTCTGCTATTGTTCCTTCTGGTAGTGAGACCCCTTCTGTGTGGACTACCTTCCTCTCTTTGTCACCATTCGACTACACTTCTCAAGCCCGAATGACATCCCAATGTCAGAGCTGTAGATCCTGGTGGTGTGGATCAGTGAGTCAATGTCCCGCCGCTCTTAGTGTATAGCTTGATGTCATCCATGTAGAGGAGGTGACTGATGGTGGCCCCATTCCTTAGTCGTTATCCATAGCCAGTCTTGTTGATTATTTGGCTGAGGGGGTTCAGACCTATGCAGAACAGCAGTGGGGACAGAGCATCTCCTTGGTATATGCCACATTTGATGGATACTTGTGCAAGTGGCTTGCCATTGGCCTCAAGGGTGGTTTTCCATAGCCTCATCGAGTTTGCAATGAAGTGTCTTAGAGTCCTGTTGATGTTGTACATCTCCAAGCATTCAGTGATCCATGTGTGTGGCATTGAGTCATATGCTTTCATGTAATCAATCCAGGCAGTGCACAGGTTGGTGTGTCGGGTTCTGCAGTCTTGGGTGACTGTTCTGTCAACCAGGAGTTGGTGTTTGGCTCCTCTGGTTTCTTTTCCGATGCCCTTCTGTGCTTTGCTCATGTATTGATCCATGTGCCCACTTATCTTAGCCGCTATGATGCCTGACATGAGCTTCCATGTTGTGGAGAGACAGGTTATTGGCCGATAGTTGGATGGGACTGTACCCTTTGTGGGATCCTTCAGGATCAGGATTGTACGCCCTTCGGTAAGCCATTCAGGGTGCGTCCATCCCTTAGCAGCTGGTTCATTTGTGCTGCAAGGCGCTCGTGGAGTGCAGTGAACTTCTTTAGCCAGTAGGTGTGGATCCTGTCAGGGCCCGGTGCTGTCCAGTTTTTCATACCTGAGACTCTTTCTTGGACGTCTGCCGCTGTGATGGTAACTGGATTCTGTTCAGGAGGTTGCTGTGGTCCTCTCTCAGAGCCACCAGCCACTGTGCATCGCTGTTGTGTGATGCCTCCTCTCCCATATATTTTTCCAGTATTGTTCAGTTTCCAGCCTTGGTGGGTCGGCTCTGCTGTTATTATTACCCTGCCACTGAGCGTACACTTTCGCAGGTTGAGTTGCGAACAGACGGTTTATTCTTCTGGCTTCATTCTCTCTTGTGTACCTCTTTAGGCGGCTGGCCAAGGCTTGGAGCCTTTGTTTGGCAGTTTCAAGTGCTTCAGGTATTGGCATCTGGTTGTACCTATTGGGTACTTGTTTTCTCATTGCACCTTTCTTGGCCTCTGTCAGTTGGCTCACTTCTCTCCGTGCCTTCTTGATTTTAGCCTCCAGCCTTTGTTTCCATGGTGGGTATTGTTTATCATGGTTCCCATGGTTGCTCTTATAGCCAAGCATCTCGAGGATCACTGCTGCTGAGGTGTATATCAGCTCATTGGTTTCAGTGATGGTTGTGGTAGGGATCGCACTCAATGCTGCATTCACATCTTCTAGGAGACTTTCTAATGGTACTTCACTTAGCCGTTGTAGTTGGCGTCGGGGTTGCCTTTCATTCATCCTCGCCATGATCTTGTCTTTCAGGTCAGTCGCTGCCTCGTTCAGCGTTATTGCACTTATTGGGGCTTCGTACCCAATCTCTGGTTGGGGAGCCCTTGTTGGCTCCCCACTGACCTCTCGTCCTGGCTCCCCCTTGCCGTAGCATTTGTGTTGTATCTCGTCAATCTCAAGTTGTGATAGCAGTTGCCGCTTGTGGATGTTGGAACACTGAGCTACTAGGTGCTTCGATGTAAGCGTGGACTGTGGGTTTCAAGTAACCATTCATCCCACATCCTCTTCATGTAACCCCTCTGACTAGGGTTACTGGAGTAGTAGCATTCCAACAGAGCCTTGTTATCGCATCTCGTCCATCTCCGTGCTGTTCCTGTTCCTGTTCTTGTTCTTGTTCCAGTAGCCCATTTGTCATCAAGTTGCTCTGGTTCCCCAACACCTGACGCAGACCTTGTTTGGCCGGTCACCGCCTGATCCGGCTTCTCATAGCATTTATTGTCTCTCATCATTTTTATGAGGTAGGCAGTAGCGAAGGGTCTTGCCTAAGGACCCCACTGGATAGCACTCCCGAGGGTATATATATATATATATATATATATATATATATATATATATATATATATATATATATATATATATATATATATATATATATATATATATAAATAAACACTAATATAAAATGTAAATGTTGCAGTGTATTGCACATATTCTGTTACATATTGCATTCTATGCAACCAATATATTAAGAAATATATTAATGAGTTTGTAATATATTTATATATATTTTTATAGAAATGTGTTACCTTTTATAGTATTATTTTACTTATATGCACAAGTTTGAGAAGATCTGAGCCACTCCTTTAATTGACTTTTAAAATTAGCAAAGCTTGTTGAAGGTAGGCTGTTCCACTGAACACTGCCCTGAAGGATATTTTGACTAAAGGCAGTTTTCCTTAGAGGCACCTCACAATCACCCCTGGTTAAGGCCCTAGTGGTCCGAGATGACAGGGCGGATCTGTACCTAATGTGATCGTTAATCAAAAAGTGGACCCAACTCATGTAGACCTTAATAGATCAGACTGGCATTTTTATTAAATTTGATAAAAAATTTGATGTAGTTTTCAAAGCTCAGTAGATTATACTTTTGAAGAATATTACAAAGATGATATGTAAATAGTTTTGTGTGTAGAATTTTAAGTATTTTTATATAATGACTCATGTTATGTTACAGCTGCCAAAGACCAGCTGGTTATACAGAAGCCTACATGGGAGAAGATAAAACAGTGCAGGAACATCATGGCAGCTTCATCAGTCAGTGATCTTCAGATTTGAGTGAAATTTGAAATGTTGACTTTAATTATCCAAGACACCATCTTTACATGATTTCAAGTGAAAAAAAAAGTGTTTTGTGTTATCATTCATTCACTGTAATTCAGAACAAAACAGGGAATGTATCATGTCATGTGATTTTAGCATTGCATCTTGTCTCACTCTTTCCATTTTGGTCCAATGTATTTAAGTGTGCCTGAGTTCACGTGCTATCAGCCCCAGACATTTTTTGTGTGGTCACTTTTGCAGGGTTGACTACAAACCTTAAGCACCATCTTAGGTACAACAGGAATCACACTTACCATACTGAGGTGTGTTGCATTTAATGTGTGAGAGCTTTTGGAATCTTTGAAGATTTAAAAACAAGAAAAATAGCCACATGGTTGAAGACAATTGCAGCAACGTTGCCCAGGACAGTTTTGCGAATACCATAAAGTCTGCGGATGTATGTGCTCAGATTAAAAATAAAATAAAACATGCGACCATAACATGTCATACACCAATCAAAATGAACTGTGTAATATCTGGATGTTAGAACTGACAAAGACAATGCAAAATAATAAGTGTGATGAAAAAAGAATTTATAGCATTAAAATATTTGTCTAAGAAAATCAAAATTGTAGTACAGCTACACACTAAATACACACAACAAATTTCCATGGCAACCCATGTGTTATCTCATTAAATGTTCAGTTTGCAGAGACAGTAGGGGGTTGGTAACATATGTCAGGGTTAACAGACAATATTTTGTAGTTCATTAATAATTTCTGTTTTGGACCAACTCTATTGTTTAGAACCCTACAGATATTTGAAATAGGGACTTGGGTTTATTGTTTTTTTCTGTTTGCTACCTGATCCATGTTTGTCCCATTAATAATGCATTTTTAAATATTGATAAATGAACCTCAAGTGGAAAGGCTCAGGTGGTTGTGAGGGCGCAAAAGCCCACAGGTTTTGAGCTATTGCCAGTGATTGGCTCTTCTTGGCCAAAGGCAAAGAACGGTTCATGTGCGGCACGGCACTAATGGGAATCACACACCAGGCAATGAATCATGATTTTATTTCATGTCTTATTGAAATCACTGTTTGAAAAAAATGAGTGAGCATTACAAGAGGACATTGTGTTTTTGGCGCTTGTTTTTGCTTTCTGATTACACATAGATGTAAGCCATGTCAGGAAGGTGATATGATTGATATTTCCCATTTTGGATATTCATAAAGGGCGTTATTTCAACCTTGCACTGGTTCGGCTGATAAACAGCACCTGCAGACTTACTCTGAGAGCATGAGGCTGTAAACATGGACAGTATGCATATAAATCCAGCTTTATCTCAAAAATGTAATCCATCCATGTTCCCAATGTTCCACAATTTGGATAAGTAAAAATAAACATTATATTGAGAAATGTATCATGTGTTTTTATTAATTTAAATACACACATTGACATGTTTACTATCCATTGTGATTGTGGATTTATAATAATAATAATAATTATTATTATTATTATTATTATTATTATTATTATTATTATTGTTATTATTATTATTATTATTATTATTATAATAACAAGAATGTTTGGGCTTCATTTAAATAATGATAAAAAAGGATTTGCATGCTTTTTCTTTTTTGATTGGTCAATTGTGCTTTGGCTTATTCTCTTTGATTTTGTAAGTTAGATGTCTTTAAGTCGTAAAGCAGAAAACACGAATGACAGGGTTGGACAAAAAACAGGGTGAGAGAGAAAGGACAATGCACAAATGGACCTGAACTGGTATGAATCTTGGGTCATACGAGTCTGAGGTATGTGGTCTACCAGAGGAGCCACCTTCTCTTCTCTTTTGAAACAGCTGGGTGACATCAAAGTGCAGATTTATTTTTTCCAAGATTTTGTGAGGTCACAAATAACTGATGGAACTCACTCATCCATTAATAAAAAGACTTGTGTGTGACCTTAGCCAGAGGCTCTCCAGGATGTATTATAGGAGTATGTCTTTATATTAGTCGCTGGCCGCTATCGATGCTGAAATCACATTTGCATTTGTTTCCACATTATCCACCCCCAGGTTGATTAGGGCAATCTCACAAAAGCTCTTGCGTTTTACTCCTTGTTTTTTATTCCGTTTGATCTTGTGCTGATGTAATAAAGATTAAAAGTACTTTTTAACAAATAAAAAAATAAATGGAAAAATCTATGATCTAAAAATGACTTTTTTTAAAACAAGTTTTGTCACACATTTTCCAATGTACAGTCCTGCTCACCGTTATTGGCACCTGTGAAGTTTATGTACATATTGTGGAATATCTACTGAAGGAAATGTATCAAATGAACCAACATATTACTACAGATAGCTTGTGTTTGACACAAAACAGTAAATGATAAATAACATTTAAAAAGATAAACATTATGAGGAAAACAGAGAAAACCATAATGCTTGCCTTGTCAGTGGTACTGGCACCCTTTGCTGCAAATCAGTATGGAAACCCAATTTGGCTCACCTGTTGCAGATCTCAAATGAGAATCACCTGTGATGAATATCCTCCACCCATGTGACCCGAATTAGCCAATAAATGAACATTTTGGTTTTATAAATAATAATAATAATAATCTTTATTTTTATATAGCACTTTTCCACCTACTGTTGTAGGCACTCAAAGCACTTTACATACATTAAACTATTACCAGTGTTACAGAACTTCACTGGAGGCAATGTAGGTTAAGTGTCTTGCCCAAGGACACAACGACAGTATGGAGGAGAGCGGGATGTTATGATGTTTTGGGATGTTTCAAGCAGGATTTGATCCACCCGCCGGTTGAAGGACGGCCGCTCTACCCACTGTGCTATACTGCCACCCATAAAAAGCCACCTGTTATTCCCTCTTTATGTGTGACAATGGTAAAGACAAAGGAGCTGTCTGAGGACACCAGAAATGCTATTATTTGCAAGCACAAGACCTCCAAAGGGTATAAGGCCATCTCCAAAGACCTTGGCATCTCTGTTTCAACGGTGCGTAATGTTATTAAGAAGTTTTCCAGGCATGGAACTGTCAAGAACCTCCCTGGACGTAGGGGGAAGAGAAAAAATGATGACAGAAGTCTTCGAAGGTTGATACAAATGGTGGAAAAAACACCCCGTCAAACATCTAAAGACCTGAAGACCAACCTGGAGCAGTCTGGTGTAACGGTTTCAACAAGTATCATACGCGCACACTAAACAAAGCGGGCTTTATGGGCGGAGGCCAAGGAAGACCCCATTGCTAAAGAAAAGGCATAAAAAGGAACGATTGATCTTCGCGAAAGAGAACCTGGACAAACCCTGTTTTATGGACAGATGAAACAAAAGTGGAGCTTTTTGGTCCTGCACAACAAACAGTATGTTTACAGACGGTGCAATGAAGAATTTAAGGAAAAGAACACCATACCAACAGTCAAGCACGGTGGAGGATCCATAATGCTTTGGGGCTGCTTTGCTGCATCTGGTACTGGAGGCCTTGACTGTATCAAAGGCATCATGAAATCAGAAGATTATCAAGCAATTCTAGAGCAAAATGTCTTGCCCAGTGTAAGGAAACTTGGTTTGAGGCGAAGATCATGGGTCCTCCAGCAAGATAAAGACCCAAAGCACACCTCCAAAAGCACGCAGGAATGGTTGAAAGGGAAAAAATTTACTGTTTTAAAATGGCCAGCAATGAGTCCTGATCTCAATCCAATTGAAAATCTTTGGGGGGAGCTGAGAAAGGAACCCTGCAAATGTTCAAGAGCTTGAGCATATTGCAAAGGAAGTGTGGGAGAAAATGCCACCCGAGAAGTGCAAGAAGCTTATCGATGGATATAAGAAACGTTTAGATGCTGTCATCGCTGCCAAAGGGTGTGCAACCAAATATTAAGGAGGGGTGCCAATATTAGTGCACATGCTGGTTTTCTGTTTTTCCTTTATAATTACAATATCTATGTTGAAATAACAATTGTCTTTGTTAAATTACTTTGGACCTCCAATTAAGATAAATTTGGTACATTTACATTTATTTCTGAAGACATTCACTCAGTTATGCAAAACATGAAGGGGTGCCAATAATGGTGAGCAGGACTGTACATATTGTATGTACAGTCATGAAATGATTCATTTTTGTACACTTAGTCCCTGTTAGGATAGGGTGACTGGAGGCTATCCAAGCAGCTTTGGGCCTGGGTACACTTAGGACAGTGGTCAGTTAATTGTATACTTCAACCCTTGGACAACAGTGAAACAAAAGAATTGTAAGTATTAAAATCTACAAGGACTAGGTTGGAAAAATTCTGTCTACTGCAACATCAATTCTTTATTCAAGTGTAAATCCTTAATATGCAATGGTAGGCATTAAATTGCTTTGATCTTTGAGCCAAACGACTGTCAATAACAGTTTTGTGCATTAGATTGAGTGTGATATTGGATTACAGGGAATTACACTGCTTTAATTGCTTCATTTTCGGTGTCAACCCTCGCACATTTGGCCGTCTATCTCATCACTTTCCAGATCTCAAGTCGTCCCTGGGATTCATTGACAGTCACTTAGGTCATGAACACCCCGAGGCACTGACAATTACACTCCGACATGTCCTGCACAGCAACACGCTGACCGTCAAGTCTGGTTTATTCAACAACATATCTTGGCAAATGGAGAGGAAAAAAAAGCATGGTACATTATGCAGTTTGTTGTCATATGAATATAACTAAGTCTGATGGCTAATGGACTCAAGGGACCCAAGCAAGTTCTGCAATTGGGATTAATACAATATGTAGTAAAGAGAAAATGGGAGAAAACATAAGATTAGTGGTATAGTGCTTGAGGTCTTGGTGTTGTCTTTAACTCAAGTTATTTTACTTAGGCTTGTCTTGAAATCATCAATCTCAGACTGATCAAAATATGAGGTTTATTTTATTTAAAAAAATTCTTTCTAACGCTTTAGTCTGAACACTGGTCTGCTAGACCTTTCATTCCTGCATACTTGGTTTGGACCAAATGGGAAAGTCTAAAAGTCTAGGCCAAACAGCACAATTGTACAAGGACAAGGACTATTAGGATAGGTTATCTTTTCCCAGGTATTTATTCCATTGTGTCTTACTCTTGGTCTTAGACTCAATACACTTTGGTGTTGGCAAAGTTCTAACAACAACACTTTAAGATATAAAAATTGCATAGAAAGTTTTGTGTTGTTTAATCTGTTTACTAAACTGTTTTGTAGCATGGATTTATTTTTTCTATTAAAACTGTGTTGAGATGAGGTATGAGATTGTCACTAAAATTAGCCACTTTTACACTTCTTTCTGTAATAATAAACTTTAATGCTGTGTTCTTAAGGTATAAAAGACTTTATTGTAACACAACAAACAAAGTCTTCACACAGCAATTGCAAAAGTAATACACTAAGCAAATGGATAAATTGGACTAAACTTGTTTTCCTGCGAAACTGTTGCTTTGTAAAGGTGGTGGCTGGTGGACACCGAACGCTGCCTAATTATTCAAACCATACAAAATCAGGTCTCTGTGGCTAATGGCCTAATTGTCCATGTACCTACATCAGTTGGCATAGGAATGAATTATAGTGGCACACTATAATGATGTACATACAGACTGGCAGTTACACGGTACATATAATGTGTTATTGATATAGCATAATGCTGAGCTGTCCTGTGACCCCTGTAGATTAAAACAGGACCACTTCACATTCCTTCATGCCAGCACAACCTTTTAGGATGAGGTATAAGACAGCGAATATCCCACGGCAAAAAGTAAGCATTTATGGGGCTGATATATCTTGTCACTGACAACTGAAAAAAAAGATCTCAGAATGGAAATGTTGTGCTCCAAGCAAAGTTTGATCACCGCTCTTGGACGCCCAATGGCTTCTTCAGAGGATGTACTGTACGAAGGCTTGGATGTGATCTGAAAAGTAGATTAAATTAGACAGTGCTTAAGGTGGAAACGGTGCACAAGCAGCTCGTGATGAATGAATGGTGACAGTTGTCTCCAGTGCTTCATGTTCCATGAATTTGAACTGAATTTTGTCTGACAACTGCAGTCGGATGCTAATGCATCAATAACACATTATTACATTGCTGTCTGCCGCAATCAGCTATAACCTATATTCCTCAGGTGTATTTATTTGGGTTTTACAGTGAACTCAAACTATGTTAAAAGTCATTACAGAGAGGGAGCTTGGAATTAATAATGAATAAATAGAATAAATAAATATAAACAGGAACAGTTTCATCACCATGGCTAATGCTAAGGGTGAGGAAATAAGGATGATGATGCAAATGATCTGTTTTAGATGGTGATACTGATTCAGACAATACATCCTTGGCAAGGACTGTTTAATATTTTTCCCAGTGTATGTTTTATAGTGTAGTAAAATACACAAATACATTTGCAAAGTCTATGATGAAAAATTAACAATGATTAATAATAGTGGCATTTGTTCAATGGACAGTCTCTTACTAATGCAACCCCACAGGACAATTTACCCAGAATTCCTCTCTGAAAGTAGCCAAACCTCTGTTTCATTTCCACAGTTCATTCATATGAGCACTGCGTCTTCAGTCCCTGAGAATACTACAATTTTGAAACAGCCTTCTGTGTACATTCTGAAATATACTACAGAATGCTCTCTGCTGTGTCTAAATATAGACTGTGAACACTGAGCTTCTACTGAACGCAATGACATCTCAGCATGTTTATTGGTAATTACATGTTCAGACAGTTACACAGTCTGGATGAAAACAATGGCAAAACTCATTTTCTTATATTTTTAAAATCTGCTCTAGAAAAAGTTAAAAATCTGTCTTGTGGGAGGCACCCTTAGCTCAGCCTGCCAAATACGCAGGGAGACCTGGGTTTGAATCTTGCTCGGGTCATTTGGCCAAAGTCATTCCTCTCTTTCTCACCCTGTTTCCTGTCAATCCACTGCCAAAAAGTCAAAAAGACCAAACTAAATCTTAAACTATATATATATATATATATATATATATATATATATATATATATATATATATATATATATATATATATATATATATATATGTATATATGTAGCCACTCTTCCAGTTTGGGGGTCCCTTGGTATTTCTCTAGTTTCTCATGTTCCTTTTTCCTGATGTTGCAATCACTTGGTATTGCCACATCAACCACAACGGCTTTCCTCTGCTGTTTGTCCACCACCACGATGTCTGGTTGGTTCGCCATTACCATTCTGTCAGTCTGAATCTGGAAGTCCCACAGGATCTTGGCTCAGTCATTCTTTACCACCTTTGGAGGTGTTTCCCACTTTGACCTTGGGGTTTCCAGTCCATTCTCCGTGCAGATGTTCCTGTACACTATGCCAGCCACTTGGTTATGGCGTTCCATGTATGCTTTCCCTGCCAGCATCTTACACCCTGCAGTTAAGTGTTGGATTGTCTCAGGGGCCTGTTTGCACAGCCTACACCTTGGGTCTTGTCTGGTGTGGTCTGGGCCTCTATTGCTCTGGTGCTCAGGGTTTGTTCCTGTGCAGCCATGATGAGTGCCTCTGTGCTGTCCTTCAGTCCGTCCCGTTCTAGCCATTGGTAGGATTTCTTGATATCAGCCACTTCAGTTATGTTCCGGTGATACATCCCATGTAGGGGTTTGTCCTCCCATGATGGTCCCTCCTCCAGCTCCTCTTCCGCTGTTCCCCATTGCCTGAGACATTCACTAAGCACGTCATCTGTTGGGGCCTTATCTTTGATGTACTTGTGGAACCTGGATGTTTCATCCTGGATAGTGGCTCTCACACTCACTAGTCCTCAATATCTGCTATTGTTCCTTCTGGTAGTGAGACCCCTTCTGTCACCATTCAACTACACTTCTCAAGCCCGAATGACATCCCAATGTCAGAGCTGTAGCTTGCTCTTACCGTATAGCTTGATGTCATCCATGTAGAGGAGGTGACTGATGGCTATGCAGACCCTATGGTATATATTTGATGGATACTTGTGGGCGGCAGTGGCTCAGTGGTAGAGCGGCCCCTTCAACCGGAAGGTAGTAGGTTCGATTCCCGCTCGCCCCACAGTTCATACTGTCGTTGTGTCCTTGGGCAAGACAGTTAACCCACCTTGCCTCCAGTGTCCATAGCACTGGTGTATGAATATGTGTGACTGTAGAGGTGTGTTTGGTGGTGGTAGGAGAAGGTTGTGAGCGCCGGTAGTGTGGCTGCCCCCCTCTCTGTCTGCCCCAGGAGTGAATGTGTGTAAATGGGGTGAGTGGAAGCTCCATGTAAAACACTGTTGTAAAGCACTTTGTGATAATTATCTGTGAAAGGTGCTATATAAATAAATTACTTACTAAATTACTTACTTACTTATATACCTTGTCTATATATATATATATATATATATATATATATATATATATATATATATATATATATATATATACAGACAGACAGACAGACAGGCAGAGTCTGTCTGGAACATACCAGTTTCTTGTAAACATACCAGTTTCCAGTCTGTAAACGTAATTGTGGGTAATGTTAACTGCACATTCTCTGGCCTAGCATACATACTTTATGAACAGTGTTTCCAAATTTTCCAAATTTAATCACAGTTTCTTAACATTACCACTTTCTTTTGACTTTATACCTGTAAATGCTTCTATAGCAACGTTGGGGTCAAATGTGACTTCAGTCCTGGACTTGATCCTATCCACCACCATAAAACGTATAAAAGTCAGAAACTGTGGCCTAGTCTAACACGTCCAGTAGCATCACAACTAGTAATAACAAGTATTACTAGAGGACAGAAGGGCCATTTACCAAATGGATACTCTATTAGGCATATCATAATATCCTGGCCACACATCACATGTTCCCCACAATGCACTTTTACTATGAAGCATTGGTTTTTTTTATATAAATATTTTTTTTTTTTTTGAGAAAATCCAGCCCCCAGTTATTACAATATGGATTCCATTTTGAGACACTATTCATATTGCTTACTTAAAATAGCTTTCTTAAAAATAACTCAAAGAAAGGCTTTGGTGTCACGGAAAGGTGTTATTTACTCATCCCAAAGATACCAAAAACCATCAGCTTCAATCAATATAAATTTATGCTCAAAATAAAAAGCTTTGCTGCTGTTTGTCCAAAATTAAACATGAAAAAAACATTTAGTGCTACGACTAAATAGTTGCTAATGGTAATGCAAAATGTGGATTCCTTTCACACAAAGTAAGTGTAAGGATATGAGGGGAATGTATGCCATATGGACATAACAGCACCTCATCTGGCTAAAACCTTTTTTATTGCAGACATTTTGACTTGTGGAAGCAGAAAACACAAGGGTGTAATTGCTGTAATTATTAACGGCTGCCTTCTATTTATAACTGCATCATTTTAGTCTTTGGAGTGCTGCATGCTGGTCCACTGGAATGGCCTCCTGGGGCTATTAAATGTAACAGAGCCACAGTTATCAGTAACTTGTCCTTCATCTGCTTTTAGAAACAACAGAACAGAATGACAGAACAAATCAAACAACCCAGGTTTCACCAAAACAAGTGAGGGAACACCTTTTGAAAAACAGTGAACATTTGAATCAGTTTGTTATTATTGGCACTCTGAAATCCAGTCTTTCCATAACATATCCAGAAGATGTTTCCATGAAAACACTTAATTTGCTTTCATTTGAAATAATGCTTTATTGCCTTCTGTGCTGTGTTTTAATAGTTTTTCTTGTTTTATTTACTGCCTGGATTGGTTGTTGTAAATGTGTTGCATAAATGGCACCTTGCGTTCTACTCTACTTTGTTTGTTTTTAATAGAATTTTGTTACATTTGTTAATTTTGTTTGTAAAGTACTAGAGTAACTTTTCGTTTTCAATTTACTTTTGTTTACTGTTTTTCTGTTGTGCAAGTTGTTTTAGAGCAAATCTGCTACTTTTTATGTTCTTTGGATACTTCTCAGTTTTGTTTATTCATTTAAATGTTGTTTTAGTTTGGTTGACGTTACATCTGACCTTTGTTGTTAGTTTGAGTCTTAGTTGTTATATTGTTGTTGTTTATTTATTTCCAAGCTGTCTTTTTTTTGAAGAGTTTTCAGTGTCTCATAATATAAAAATGGATATCTTCCATTTTTATAAAGCCTTTTTGCCAAGTCCATTGGCCGTCATTATTTATGCTGTCCAAATGTCATGTGAGAAGTATAATATTCAACAGACACAAACTATGCCACTGTGACCTTTCATTGCTCTGGGTGAAACATTTAGAAAACCCTTGGTATTAATGACTCTCGAGGCTGTTGAGTGAACTGCAGCTGGTTTTGATCTAGACTCCAGCCTTTTGAATAAAACATTTGTGTGTCCGAGCTCACTACTTGGATGAGCAATTGTGCCGGTACTGGAAGTATATTAAACTATATTGAATGTTAAGTGATATTTGCTTAAAATTGTACTCTTTAGCTTTGTCGTCCTTGTTGTCAATGTGTTGTCATTTTCCAGAGTGACCCTGGTTGCTGTGAATGAATACTATATTTATGTAAAATTTAATATGTATATCAACATGTTAAGACATAGAAGGGGAATTAAGGCTTGTTTCCCTCAGTCATAGGGACAGCTGAGATACAACCAAAAACTCCCCTTGGTTTAGTGCAGCAGGATTCAGCAATACCTCCAACCTCTCGCACCACTACACCCAAGGATTTAAGTGCCTCAAAAGTTAATGGCAGTTCACCCCTATTTTAGAAGTTTGCTTCAATAAGGCAATGTTTGTGGCACTGGTTTCTGTTAAGGGAGCTGTGGTGCTATCTTAAACCAGCTGGATACTGGAAGCAGAAAACAGATAACTGCTTAATAACCTATAACACAGATGTCTGTATTGATTTTGGGAAATTACGCTTTTTAAGCCAATTTAATGCTTTTATGTCAAATCTATTATAGCTTCCAAAACTGTCCTATTTTAGATTGTGTTCAAAATATCATCCCAAAGATATCAAAAACCATCTATAGAGCTGTAGCAATAAATTTTCATCAGAAATTGCCAACAAGAATATTGGATTTTTTTCAAAAATCAAATTCAAAATAACTTTCTCTCCGGATTGATTTTATCTTCCACAGCCTGAGTGATTGTACTGTCTTATGGCAGCCACAAAGAAGAAGTTCTTGTGGCGTCCTGTCCTGCAGCTCACTGATTTCAGACGGCCTCTGTTGTTTAAAAGCCTAATGCAGGAAATGTTCCATGTTGTTTAGTATAGCATACAACCTGTTGTGCGTCTGTTGTTCCTCAGATATCACCTGACATCATGAACGAGCAAATCACAGAGGATCACTAAAAGAGACGAGACACATGCCTGCAATCTGTACCTTTCAATTTTCTTTATATTATATTTTTGGGGGCAACTCAAAACACCCTGCATTTTACTGTTGGCCCATGTACTGGTATTTCATTTTATTTTTTGGCAACCCTAATATAATCCCCTGCGTCACATTTAGTTCCCCGCAAACCAGTACCCTTGACGTCTGCTTTCAGCACCGTGGACAGCGCTCCACTCTCTCATTGTTGTGCCTAATGTTGTCCGGAACACGTGTGTCTCGACCAATCCTGTCGCCAAAGCCTCATGCAGCCGCCTGCCCCTTTTACATTCCTGCCAGTTATTATTTTTATTTTTTTTATAAACCTCAGTCTACGCTGTGAGAGCATGCTGCGTAGATCTCCGGCAGAGGCTGGGCACTGACACCTTACGAGCTCTGCGTTTTTGTTTTGTTTTTTTTCTTCTTCTTTCCCTTTCCTTCTTTTTACGCAAACTATGAAAAAAATACACCCTCAGTCATAAGAGTGGGACGATAAGAACTGGCTGCGTGCACTTTTTGGAGAGAGCCAAGGCGTCCGTAGCGCAGTGAGGATCAGCTGTTCCACACTGCTCGCTCATTGCTGGAAGTCGGGGCTGCGCGAGTCACGTGACACCACTGGAGGCTGGAGAGCTCGAGAAAAAAAAAAAGCCACAGCATTTCGGCATTGCACCGCCATACTGTATTTTGAGCCATTTCACATTTTTATTGCAACCTTTTACTCCCGCTCGGTGAGTACATTTCCACTGGCTTTTTTTTTTCGTAAACATTTTTTTCCGTCTTTTGAATTGCCTCCCCTTTTTTTGTTTTTCCTCCTTTTGCTGGTGTTTGAATTTGAGCATTTGACGTGGTGGTTTGGAGCGTTTTTGCGATACATCCAGGCTTCAAGTTTTGAGCATGCAGTGATTCTGGGTAAAACGGGTGCTTCTCTCTTGATCTTGGGTCTTGACAGAGTCTTGACTTGTTTGCAGTTTTGTTCCCCAGGCAGCTTTTGTCAGTGTTAAGATTTTTGCAACATTCTCTGGTGGTTTTGAAACCCTTTTTATCATCCCCCTTTTTTTTTTTTTTCTTTTTTTTTTTTTTTTTGTTTCTGTCGACTTTTGCTGTTGCTATCTGCTTTGGTTTGCATTTTGCAGTGTTGTTTGTTGCCTTGGAGTTTTGTGATTTTCATGTGTCGGTGCCTATACCCCACCGATGTTACATTTTACTTTGTTCCTCTTTTCTTTCTGAACAGAGTCCTTTTTGCGATACTTTTCTCGCAGTAGACCTCGCAGGTTGGTTTGTTTTTGTGTTCCTCTCACTCTCTTTTTTCATTATACTTTTGCTGGTCTTGATTTTTTCTCTGACTAGATGATGCTGGGTGGACGAGGGGAGTTTTGATTCTTGGGGGAGTTCAATGCGTTTTTGTTTTCCACGAAGATGAACAGACATTTTCCATTTGCAGGTATAATAACTGATAATAATCTTTCCTTTGAGTGTTTAAGTTTGTGTTTGTGTCATAATAAAGCATAAGGTGATGGAAATATGCACCTGTGGCTGACGTGTTCTTTGTTAAGGCTGGCCAGATTAGCTTTAGCAGCGCAATGTGACGCGAAGGTTGCTCTGATTAAAACATGCTCGTCTCCAGAACAAGCCCCATGGGAATGACACTGTTCCCTTTTGCTATCAACCGTCTTCAAGGCGACGAAGCTGAGGAGGCAATGTAAGTAGCTCCAGGACGCACTGTGGTTATGTCTCCCGCACGTAAAGTATCCAAACTCAGGACTGGGGCTGACAGCATTCCGTGCTGCAGCCTGCAGCGTAGGCTTTCAGGTCAGTAGGTGTGCTGCATAGAGCTAAGAGCCTGTATAGCCCATTGCAAAGCCACTTTATGTGCTATTATGTCATCGGATCTGACCTCTTGTCGATCAAGCTTCTGTCACGTTATTTTACGTAATAGCTTGTTAATGACTGAGTATGAAAAATATGTTGAACTTTAGTCATTAACGTAATGTTTTATACAAAAACATATGTCCATTATGTTGTTTACAAAGCTTCATATTTTGACTGAGACTTGTGAACTGGCACTGGTCAGTACTTTACAGTGTTAGGTCACTGCATGTGTGTATGTATGTTGATCACAATGATAGACATGTCATTATTTCACAAGCGAAAGTGCACATTCTGAATGGAGAGTTTATTCATTCATGCGTCAACAGGTGTAACAACATGGTTATTGTAGAGTACAGTATTTTTGCTCTCCCATATAAAATGTATAAGATAATACTGTGCAGTGTAGTCTGTCAGGTCAGTGGCTGGATTACATAGAGCCAAGAGCCAATCATGCCTAGCTAATGTACATTCTACTTTGTCAAATCTGACTTTAAATTACTACTGATCTACTGGCAAGATTAAGTAGAAAACAAAACCCTGCATTTTATATGACTTTTAAGCAACATACTAGCAGGGTAAGTACAATATTAAAGTTAGAGAAGGCATTAGTTTAAAAGTAAAATGTTTATAAAATACAGTTAGTTGTTGCTGCTGGTACAGGGACATACCTTTTAATATATGTTTTCAAATACTGCCTAGTTTGGTTTAAGGAAATACCATACCTCCAAAAGTGAAAAGGTAAACAATATTAACTATGGACAGGCACAAATCTTAACCACCACAGGACTGTTGTACCTTTATGTCAAGCTGCTTCTACTTTGCTCTGACTTTAAACAAACATTGATCTACTGGCCAATTTCAGGAAAATAAAACCTTTCATGACAAGGTAATAACATGACTAAATAGGGCTTTTGCAATATTAAAGGTGGAAAAATGTAATAATTTGTTAAGTTTTCAGTCTATCTTTTAAAAATTGTGAAGAAAAATAGTGCAGTGTTTGTTGTTTCTGCTAAAAAGTGATTCTAAAATATTAATTAAAAAGCTGCTTACATTGATTAAGTCTTAAGAATCTAAAACCAGCCCGTATTGTACAGTATTTGGTTGTTTCAACAAGCACTCACCTGTATAGTATGTATATTTTATTCATTATGGAAGGTGAACTATATGCACTTTACCAGGAAGACATCATTTATTGAACTATTTTTTTACCTAAATGTATGCTACAGATGTAAAATACAGCTGCTGTTGTCTAATACAGTAACACGCCTCTGATGCAGTGCACGGAGAAAATGAAGAAGTAGTAAACAGTATAGCTTATACCAGAGTTTAATGTCTCCCATATGTAAAACATTTAAACTATGGACAGACACTTTTTCTGCACTGATCAGAGCTAAGTGCTATCAAAGCCTAATGCAAAGCTTGCCAAATCTGACTTTGATTTACGGGCAGGACGCTGTAACAGAGCAAGAAAAGACCAAATTTAGTTAAACAAAAACTTATTTAAAATGTAACCTCTTGCAGATGACAAATTGAAGCTTATATAAATCTAAATGCAAAACAATTAATAATTGTTTTTTTATCATCTTCTTATCTATATTGTGTGAAGTTGCCAATGGTTCTATTTCACTTTTCAGTATTTACCCATTCTTACATCAAATATAGTGTCACTATAAAAAAAAAATTTTGGTAAAGTCGTATATAAAGGCCCTTACTTTCTTACTTTCTATTGTCAAGTAGCCTAAAAGGGGCTATATTCTGTGTGTATTCCAAATTTAAATGTTGAACCACTGACAAGCTACTGACAGGACTAAACATGGCTTATGCAGTATTAATCTTTTATGGGGTTATGTTTACAAATGTACAAAGAGCAGCTGATGGCAAATACTATGTGTTGCACAATACAATAGTGTGACCATCCATTATAAGGAACAAAGAAAAACTAATTCAGCTCATAATAGTACCAGCATACAATAAAATGTCCATGACAAATATCCAAACTTACTGTACTGTACCGTCTGAGACTGACTTTTGAGCTACAGACAGAGCTTAGGCAGTGTCAGTGCCCCTGCATAAAGCCTTTTGAGGATTAGGTTTAAAGACTTACTGTATACTGTATATGCTAGAAACAGGTCTTCATTAAAATACACATTTTATATGACAGTGCTGTCCAAAAGAGCAGAACTACATTGTGAATGTTGTCATTAAATCTTCTGGAGCACAACAGACAAACCAACAAATGTGACAGAGCTTTCTTCATGTGGTCTTTGTAAAACTTGAAAAGACACATGATGCATGCCTGCTCAAGCCAGAAAAAGAACTCTGAAACTTTGAAAACTCTGAAAACTCTAAAGTTTGGAATGTAGGCGACTGGTTAGAATGATCCTCTTTAAGTTTATTTATACAAAATTCAGCAATTATGAGTTACTCACACCTTAACATTGGTTCACATTCTGCACACACTGAGAAATAACTTCACAGTTGTAGCCCGGTACCAGGTTGCTACACTTCACAAATGCAAAGAAATGCTTGTTCTATTATTTTAAGGTCTGGACTTAAGCGACTATTTAGTAGTGTATGGAATTTACACCAAACTATCAGATATTTTACAGTTGCATTTGAATATGTATTAGCATTCAGCCTTAAGATAACATAAAACAATATGTGTATACTAATATTAATCAACAAGTCAGTCTGTGAACAGCAATGTTTATAATCTTTTGAGTTGTACTAAACTACTATTGCTAAATTTGAACAACTTTCTAAACAGAAACTGAAACCTAAGGGAGTTATGTCCAATGAGATCACTCCTACATCATTGTTTATATGAATCAGAGCAGGCTTTATATTCTTTGTACTATAGACAGGCTACCCCTCTGAAACACATTGTCTCTGCCTTGTCCCTGTAAATATGGGCTAGACTCCCAATTGGAGTTACTGGCTGCATAAATACAATGTTAAAGCATTTAAAATCCATTATTGGGACCCAAATTTGTGTCCCAAATTCTTAACAGTGCAGTGAAAACTTTCCCAAATTCAGTCCCCAAGGATCTGATTTTAAAAGCCAAGTATTCCAACCTACCGCTGACCGACTTATCATCCTTTTTTCATTGTTACAAATGAGTCCCTCTTGGGCAATAACTGTCAGGGCTCTAGATGTTTCCATCCACACGTATTCACTTTTAATAGGACACTGTGTATTATTGTATAGGCCCATAAAATACACCATTAAGTCTAGACTGTTAAGTGTCAGTGTCATTAAACAAGCTGCCACACTGGACCAGAATGACCGCAGTGTAATGTGCCGAAATAGAATATTGACACAGAGGGTGAAATATACTCTAAAAAGCAGCTCTGTATTGATTTCTGTGTCACGTATTAAATGTATGCAGCTCATAATGCAGATGGATAAAGAGGTGAGGTTTTTAGTCTGACACAGTTCGGTCTGACACACTAGTCTAAAGAATGAGGAAGATGTGTTTTTTATTGTCTGGTCGGATATCGCAGCTCCCTTAGTAACAGAGCTGTTGTTAAAAAGCCAGAGAATAGCCTTGAGTTTCCCTCTGTGTCTGGCATAAGGTAGCGAGGGCTCGATCATTTATTTAGATTGCTGCAAAGGTTACAGTCGTCAACAAGTCTCCGGTTATACTCAGAAGAAATATAAATGCAACACTTTGGTTTTTTGCTTCCATTTTTCATAATTTCAAGTTGAATATGTGAGACTTTTTATATGCAGTCTTTTAAAAAATCTTTTAAACTCAGTGCAGTTATTTGGTGAAATCTTCACAGAGCATTTTGAAATGATGTTACAAGATTTTGAAATAGTAATAGTAATTGTATAATTATTTTGCCGTGCTTCATAATTTCACCCAGAATAATATTTGTGTTTTTTTCTTTGGTGATAAATGCATTCTCATGATAATAATAATATAGCACACAGCAACAAGTCATAAATCAGTCATGATTGAAACACAAATAGCTTTTGCTTCGTTCAAAAAGAAACAGCTGTATCATCTGAACTTTAGGCCCTAGAGCACCTCCGTCTGAGTGAGGAGTCAAATTACACAACACAAGTGTGACTGTTAGTGTTTCATCTGTTGGTTGCTTGAAACTAATCAAGTTTGTAATCAAAGCACAGATAAATGTTTCAGCTGCTGAACCCAAAAAGTTGTAATACCTTCTACAGAATAAAGAACTGGAAAAGAGTGTAGAAACAGTACTGTATACAAGCGCTCTCAAAAACGCACAATAGACCAAAAACATACCCATTTTTTACCCACTTAATTATTTTAATTATTTAAGGACAGCGTACAATGTACATTAACCTCGAAGCAGAGATGCTTGTAGCAGATTATAGTTTAACAGCCAATTTTCATAATATTTCTTTAGAAGTGGGTTACATCTGAATTTTTACAGAATGTGTATTTTCCTGTAATATTACTGTTATTGGTGGGTACTATAGTACATTTTATGGCTGTGTTCATCCACCCAGCAGAACCAGAGCCATGAATCCCTCTGGAATCATCTGTGCAAGCCACGTGGAAGCCGCTGTATATAGAGGAAGAACACTGCAGTGGGACACACTTTTGTACCCAACATAATAGCTGTCTGATGGTACAATAATGCACTCTAAAAGCCATATGTGAATACTTGAAACCATTCATTTATTAGTCACTTTGTTTTTTCTTCTTTACTCCACAGAGAAATGATTTTTTTTCTCCCTTTAGAATAAACAACACTTGTTTTGTTCCAGCTTTTGCACTTATCTACTTGCATTTCCTTTTTAAGAACAGAAGTGTTTTTCACAACGGAAAGAAAGGAAAAATGCAGTGCCCTACTCGTGTCTGAGTTGGAAATAAAATACTCTAAATTGATACACCTCACACTTTGCAATCATGACTGTGTAGTGCTTGTAAAAAAGTAGTTGTGTAATTGAGTCCAAATTTTTTTTAACTATTAACTTAACAGGGGTTATAGAGTATTAATCTTTAAAAAAAAAATAAAAGCAGCAGGCTTGTGCCTTACTAACGTTGTTGGTGAATTCATTGTAGTCAGAACAATAAATCTGTAATAACATACACTGTACCATCATGACAACACCAGATTTAAAAAGAAAATTTCTTAGACTAAACAAAACATATGCAACCCAGGCTTAAGGCAGGGTCACAGTAAAGCCTTATAGTATTGACAGCTTCATACAAGAGTCTCAGGCCTGATCAACCTCTCAATCCAGTCACATCCACATCACATCTGGCTCATCGACATGTGTCTTGCTCAGCATCGTGATTCTATTACATCCTGCCGTGTTGTACATGGCCCCGAGCAGGTTTTCTGTTATCTGGGCCGAGACAGAGCTGCTGCACTGAGACCTGCCCAGAAACATCATACGTGGCCATACCAATGCTGTAGCATGAATTAAACATCACCCGCAGCAGCATGCATACGCTAAGCATGTGTGTAGCTATTATTGTATGAGCTTATATCCACGTGTTAGACACACTCGTTGTGAGATTCAGTGGAAGTGTGCTTACAACAACAGCTCAGGTTTTATTCAGTATTCATTATCATTGCTATACATTCAGTGCCTGCAGAGCATCAACACTGGATGCCTCGGATAAGTCTGTGTGTTACATTTTAATGAATCACTTTCAAAAGGCTTGTACCAAGACGTTTTGCATACTTACAGCCGATTTAAAGTCTTTCCTTCACTGTCCCTTAGTGTTATTCAGATAAAATTAATGTTTCTTGCTGTCTGTTGGGGAAATGTGTTATGGCAGGCCTGTCTTGCAAGCACAGAGATTAGATAAACTTGATTCATTAAACAATAGACAGATGAGACACAAGTGCATTTGAGAAAACATCCCAAAAATAAAAAAAAACAACCCCACTATTTCACATTGTAGCATTGCACAGACAAATGTACTGCACACTCAAAGAAACTGCAGTTAATATTGTCACAAGCACTTCCCTGCTGCTCTGGTTGTCCTGTCTGTCACATTAGGTTGGAACTGGTCAGTAAGATAGTACATCTGGGGCTAGTAATAATGTTTACAGCAGAACATTACTCTAGTTGTTTTCCCAATCTCAATTTGGGAGAGTTTTGATTTTACACATAATGATGCCTACTGTTCTTAGCTTCCTAGTCAGGTAAAGATGTTAGCATCTGGCTTTAGCCATTTTAGCTACAACAGCAGAACATCCCTATCTTGTTGTGGAAGAGGTGTGATATTCCTGCCTACTGTCCACGGCACCAAATTTAAACAGTCTAGAGTCACAAAAGCACTCTTCTCCTCATCTGACATGGATGAGGTCTGATGCTTCTCATTATGATGCCTTATATTCTTAGCAACATGTAGACAGTCAAGATGTGAGCTGCGACGGCAGAATTTCACTTTTGTTGTTCTTCAAAATGGCACAAAATGTTAGCATTTGGGGTTGGCCAAGTTATCTCAGTGCTCCGTCTCTTGTTGACTTGTTGAGGCTAGAGCTATATCTGGGTAGCCTGGCTCCGCTCTCCTCGTACTTCCGCTCAATTTCATTTCGCTTTAGTACTTAGTCTGGGATCGCTGTATATTCTTAGGTTTCCAGAAATCAATTTTTGTAGGACCAATCAGCGAACAGAGGGAGTGACTTGTTGTTTCCAGTCGGTTTCGCGCTGACATACATCACGACCACACGTTAGCGATTGGCTATGGCAGATCCTGTGACTCTGGGCAGATCCAATAGTTTTAAACTTCAACAGAGTTCCCATACAAGGAAGTAAACGCTTGTCAATGGAGCGAGGCCAGACTCTCTGTACAAATGAAATGTACGAGAGTCTGGTAGAACCAGGCTAATATCTGGGTACATTTGTAACATAACACCCATTTATCAAATGGTTGCTTGAAGCTATTGAAGCTATAACATAGGCTCGAATGTGTTGAGAAATCAGAATTTGTATTATGTATCGGGATTAAGACTGCAAAACTAAACTATGAACGGGGGATGAGATGTGAAGGTTACTTTCAGTATGTTTTATTAGTACGTTTATTATAACTCCCTGTACATTTAAGTAAGTGAAGTTTACTAAAAGACCTGTAATGGAGACATGGTTGCTGTGTTTGCTATTCTCAATGAGGCATTGTCTCTCTTTGAACAGATAAACACCTTACCTTTGACACGGCTCATTCCTCTGAACTCACTGTTAAGTACTGTACTGTCCTTTTCAGAGCAGTTCATTTGATAAGTGAGAGGATCTCTTATTTCATATTCTGGGCAATTAAACCCATATCTGAAGAATAGGGTCAGGCTCAATGACTGAAATCTGTCTATTATAGAGAGTGTATGAGTTATAGTGATGTACTTAAATGAGCCTTCACAATGACACTTGAATTTTCTCTCTTTAGAGAACACCTTTTCTTTAAATGTTAAGGTGTTTTATCATTACTTGTAATTTGGTGAGACGTAAAATACTTACAACAAAGTGGTGACATTTACCTTTTGTACTTAGTTTAACATTTACAAGTCCCTGTTTTATTTTGTAAAGTAAACAGATTATGTTTGTTTACTTTGTGAATGTAATTTGTGTTGAAAACCCAGAAGAGAATTGTTGTGTTAAAATATAGAGTACAGTACATACACATGGAGTACACAGAACTGCAGGTTTCTTTTCTAAGGAAATGCTAAATGTACACGCTGGTCGTTCAGAGGAAGAGCTTTGGGGAGGGTCTCCTAGCTCAGTCGGTAGAGCACATGTAAATACACGGGAGACCCAGTTCTAATCTCAAGTTGTTTACACAATGTTGTTCCCCTTTCTCTCTCACCCTGTTTCCTGTTGACCTACTGTCTACTATCAAATAAAGGAAAAAATACATGATAAATGTGTATATCAAAAGCTGCTAAATCAAAATATAGATTAAAAAATAGCACTATGTACTGTATATTTACACATTATTTTCATCAGTGTCTTAAAAGGACTACTACTACTGACCTAACAGTCTTGGTCTTGATAGTTTGCAAAAAACATACAAGCTTTAAACACCTTTTTCCCCCTGATATATAAATATATAAAGACTTTTATATATCTTTTTACCACTGGTTGGGGTGCTAGCTATTGCAGCACGAATGCTTCATTCATTTGATCCTTGAGCGTTTGAGATAGAGATGTATAACTCAAATATAAATTACACTCACAACAATCAGCCCAAGTCACTCAAATGTCAGCAACAAGTATTGGCAATCTCAAATAAAAAACTGCATTTAGGCAAAAAGTTTATGTGCAACACACAAAATTAAATGAAGCTGTATCCTTCTGGAAACAAGGAAACATTTGTTTCTCTTGAAGTCAACATGCTTAATAGCACTCATTCAAAATTAGGCTCATCACATGGATCCAAACAGCCCAATCATCTATCATCGAATGAAAATATTTTGCAGTGTCCTTAGTGAACCAGTGCTTTCATTGTATTCTGAGAACACATCCACATTTTCATTCAACACCAGTCTCTCCTCATTATTAAATTGTAATTTCAGAAAATAGCAAACCGCACAGTCTTCTTTTCATCTCACTTAACTTTGTGGTGACTAATACGTGTTAGCGCGTCTGTCTACTTAGAATGGTCATTAAAGTTTAACCCTGAGGCTGATGACCACAGTGGAGATGACTTTATGTCTGCATCCAGTCTTTCCACAGAACAACACTTGCTCCATAATAAAGCCAATATATCACTGAAATACAATGGGCTTTGTGGAAAACTGTTGTTGTTTTTTTCCAAATGGTAATCATAAAAGATTTTTTATGTGGAAGGTTTGCAGCAGCAGATAATCTTGCAACAAAACACAAAGTGACCATTAAAAAAAGATGTATTACCACACTATAGTGCTATGTGCTTGCAAATAAAAGCCTCTACCAAACTATGATCTTTGTAAGTACATTTAGAAACAATTCATCATATGAACTTTGAAATTCATTATCAACCTATTTCCACTGGGTTTGTTAAACAGCAAGATATTAAAGACTTGTCATTATGTTTGTTTCTATGTTGCTTTAAACTGTCTTGGACACATCCATGTCACGAGGAGTGGATCCCTCCTGTGGTTCTCCCTGAGGTTTCTCTTTTTTCCCGGCTGTTTTTGTTTTTGGGAGTTTTTCACCACCCTGATGGAGGGTCTAAGGACAGGGGATGTTGTCTAGTACAGTCTGTTAAGCCTTTTGAGGCGACTGTTGTTGTGATATTGGGCAATGCAAAAATAAATGTCTTGTCTAAAGATATAACAGTCTGAAGAATCCTAACATAATGATAGCCTATTGGTTGCAGTAGACCAAAGTATTTTGATACTGTTAGAGGCCAAAAACATGAATTCATAAAAAGTGGTAACAATTACTGTGAATGCCACTGAAATCACACTAATTATTTCAGCTAATTACCTCTGGCTTCTCTTGCCACTGCAACGATTGCTTGCATCCTGTCCTTTGAGAACAATTGCTCCATTATAAAGCAGATTCTGTATAACTATGAAAAACAGTTGAATGTTAGTATTTCTGTTCAAATTATAGCTGTATCAGTCTTGGAAAGAATGTTTCCAAATTATTTTAGTTGTAAAATATATTAAAGTTCTGAAGATTTCTCAATGTCAACCATGTCTGTAAGAATTTTTATCTCTAAATGGTTTTGAAAGGCCATAGTGTGCATGCTTCCACAATCACACTAATTCCACTAATTCCATTATTGCTAACCCATCTTTGAAAACAACAAGATAGTGAGGATAATACAACCACTTGGACTTTGAAGATGCTTTTTTAACCAACCACAGTTATTATTCATTCATTTAGTATCCAAAAAGTGTGTGGCAGCTGGCATGAGAAGGCCTATTTTTGTGGGGCAACTGACAATCTAATGCTGCAGAAGATTTTCCCCTGCATGTCAGATGAGATTCGATCAAGAATTTAAGACCCAGAGTTGGTGAATTATCCTGTTTAGCTCAGAGACAGAACTGGCACAGGATCCAGAACAGTAACAGACCACCATCAAACTGATTAAACGCACAATTAAATGTTAAAGGCAGTGCTAAAAATGTTATCTGCACAAGAGATAAAACATAAAATAAAGGCAAAGCAGCCCTTGGAGTCCAGTTAAAAGTTAATTCCACATAGAAAATAAACCCACACACTACATAATGTATAAAAAACAGGGTTTAGAAATGACCCAGATATGATAGCAGGGACATTCGGCACAGAAAACATCTAATTAGAGACATCATTTTGTTTACAACCAGATATGGGGGTGAGTATTCCTCTTGGCCATTTTGGAAGAGAACTCTAAGTATAAATAAAAGGAATTTAAAAGCAAGGACACAGTTGCTTTAGAGATCCGTGCTTTTTCAGTGGCAATTAGATACGTCTAAGTGGCTGTCGGAGTAAACAAACGCGCAGTGGAAGAAGAAGGGCGTAGGAGTGGCGTGAGTCCACAGCCGAGCAGGTGGCAGGGCCGTCCAGATGCTGCGCAGAGGCAGCCGAGCACGTAATGTTCTGCCTAGATTACCTCTGGGACGACCATTACAGTGGAGCGTCCTCATCTGGGTCAGCTGTGAGCCGGTTCTGCAGGGATCAGCTGTTCTGAGTGCGTCCTGCCGGTCTCAGCTGTCTCTCACCTGCGCTGGACCGGCTGGCAGAGGCACGGGAGTGACACACACAAGGCCAAACACAGTGTCGAGTGATAGTAACCCTGTTTGCAAATGTGTCACAGGGGAGATCGGTGCAGTACATCTGTGTGAGGAGGTCTTTCTGTGGACTAAAAGCAGGTTTGGAGCTTTTCCAATTGAGTCATACAATTCTTAACCAGTCTATAAATAAAAGAAGACGAAGAAGAAGAAGAAGAAATACTGTGTATGGTTTTGTCTAGCTGAAATGCTTAACTGCAGGTACTAAAGCGGCAGCAGATGGGCTTTCCCATTTTATTTCTTCATAGTCGTGAAAATACGGAGCTAAACACAAGTTAAGGCTAAACATATTTTAACTAAATGACAATATTTTCAAATCCGACCAGAGACAATCATTTTAGGAAGGGAAGGTGTCAGTGACTTATATTATTTAAGCTGCAAACTGTTGGTACCAGACTTTCCAGTGAGATATTTGTGTGAATGAAAAGGTCTTTGCAACCAAATATTAGTGTAAACTGATATATTGTTTCAGCTGTATCGAAAGGTTGTGTGTGAGGTTTTGTTTGTGGTGACATTTACTCTAGATGTTGTATATGTAGTGTCTAAGCTTCATATCAAGGTAAATGAAAAACTAAAAGACTGTGCTATGATTCCCGCTTCTAGTTAACACAGTACATTTATTTGAGTTATAAAATGTTAGAGAAAGCATCAGAATAAAGTGCCCACACAAAAAGACGACTTTACATTAGCATGGGCAGTGTATCATTTATATTGCGTCTGCCGCCTGAGATAAAGTTTATCCATGTCCAATTACCCGACTAGATATTTCAAGGAGATACACCTTGAAACAGAGAAATAGAGAGATATTTCAACACACGGCCATCTTGACTCACGTCCTCACGAGGATCACGACCTCAATTTTCAGTGCCACTAGAAAGGCTCAGGTGCACTCAAGGAGAGACGGCTAGCTAGCTAGTTGGCTATTGAGTTTGTGTACCCCCGAGGGCAAAAACATGTCCACCGAGCAAACCTTTTATGTTTCTCTCAACAAGCAGTTCACTCAGGGGTAGCAAGGGACTGTCGGTGATGGCAAAAATGTATTCCACTCCACATTCAAACTTTGATGGAGTTTGACAGGAATCCTTAAATGACTACAGCATATGGGCCGACTTGGGGCTTTTCATGTTGGGAGAATCACATATTCAGTCCAATTTTGTCCACTGTAGAGTCAGTAGAACTTTTTTGAGGAGCATTGGACAGAACTCTTCTCATTTGTTTTTAAACACTTGTTTTGTTAGTTTAATTATTTTAGTTTGTTTATATGAATGGACCACAGTAACTTTCAGCAATCAAACTTTCAGCCAAAACTAAATATGAATGATCCTCTTCAGTGAAAGTTTACAGCAAAAACGTAAACTGTGTGAATGTGTTCTAAGCTGGTACAGATTTCTGCAAAATTACTCTAATGTGTACTTCAACTTAGTTTTTTTAGTTGCTACTCTTTGTGAACAAATGCACGTCTGTCTTTGATAGGAAGAAGCTCTGGAACCTCTGTGTGCTTGTGTCATGGCCCAGTAATTACAGCCAACCTGTTCCAATATGTAATAATCTCAGTATCTATGTGCGGCTGGACCATGCGGTTACCAGCAGCGCAGCGTGCTCTTTGGATTGAGATTAAGACTGGCCTGTGTCTGTCTGATTACAGCGAGGCTAGAGCCCCACTAAGCTAAATCTGGCTTGGAAAAAAAGACAAAAACATCTGTCTGGCTAAAATGTGTCCCTATTCACCAGCGTGTTAATGGTTAAAAATAGAACTTCCAACATTTAATTCCCCACTTAGCCTCAAAAAGCAATCTTCTCCTGAAACATTAATGACTTGTTGACATGGCGCAGAGAGCCACAGTCAGTCAGGTGGCGTGTGTAAATAAGGCTTCATTCTTCATATTGATTTTCTCTCTGGGTTTTGACATCAAGGAAATCAAGGAGCTCATTGCTGTGTTTTCCCGCGGATACTAGAGGCTATTACAGCTTTTACTTTGAATTTATTAACTCTTTTAAGGCGCCTACAATGCCATAGCTAAATCAGCTAAAAACATTCAGCATTGCTCCTGTGCCCTACAGCTTTTTTGAGTAGCAGATTGATTTTCTTATTGTCCTAACTCCCTTGCCAATATACAGTATAGTCATGAGTTTTCCATATATAATAATAATAATCTTTATTTTTATATAGCGCTTTTCCACCTATGGCAGTAGGCACTCAAAGCGCTTTACATACATTAAACTATTACCAGTGTTACAGAA
Source organism: Neodontobutis hainanensis (assembly GCA_024349245.1). Classification (NCBI taxonomy): domain Eukaryota; kingdom Metazoa; phylum Chordata; class Actinopteri; order Gobiiformes; family Odontobutidae; genus Neodontobutis; species Neodontobutis hainanensis. Next base: position 2,908 of record JALDNG010002000.1, on the reverse strand, counting down.
CTTCACTGGAGGCAATGTAGGTTAAGTGTCTTGCCCAAGGACACAACGACAGTATGCGGGGAGAGCGGGATGTTATGATGTTTTGGGATGTTTGGCGGGATTCGATCCGCCCACCCGCCGGTCGAAGGGCGGCCGCTCTACCCACTGTGCTATACTGCCGCCCATATAGTGTGCACATTAAATGCCACATATGATAGGATTCATCATGTGCTCCCAGAAATGAATTTATTGTAAATTCAATTTTAGCAGTAAATGTTATATTGCAAAGGAACATTCATTGTACTATGTTTTTGGTCATATCTCTAACATAGCCAAAGCTCCAGGTTGACTCCTGTTCTCCAGACTGTGGCTGCAATGAACATAATCTAAGACCAATAATAGTCTATCTCCCCAAAAGTAACACATACAACATGACATTAAAAATCACAAATATACCATTAATATGAACAAGGTACATTATACTTCCAACGACGGTTTTGCCCATGTTCTATAGTAAATGAATTTAAAATGAATGAATTATTTCTACAATTGGTACTTTTGCTAAGCTTTATAGGTCCCCCCTCCTAGTAATCATACAGTTGAATAATATAGTTCATTCATTTATTTATTTATTCAACAACATAATATATATTTGACTAAGTGCGTTAAAACAAAGCACACAAAGCACAACAAAGTGTTTTACAAAATTAATTTACAGGAAATAATTGTAAATGCTCAGTGGTAGAGTAGAGCGGTCGTCCTTCAACCAGAAGGTAGGCGGTTTGATTCTCACTCTCCACACACTTCATACTGTTGTTGTGTCCTTGGGCAAGACACTTAACCCACCTTGCCTCCAGTGGCTGTAACACTGGTAATTACATTATAATAATGTAAGTCGCTTTGGATAAAAGTGTCAGCTAAATGAATAAATGTAAATAAATCAAAAATGATCTGGTGCCTTTTGCATGTCTGTGGGCTTATGATATCTCACAAGATAATAAATGAGGAGGGAAGGTTATAATTGAAATACTTTTGAAGAAAGGCTCAAAATGATTTGATTTTTCCAGCTCATCTTTCAGAACGCTGGGACCTAAGTGCCAGGTAAAATCCATTTCTGCCGACTTTTGACAAGTGAGTGGATGACAGTGAGTACATTTGTCAGCACTGGATGAAATGCAGGCCGAGCTGCAGGTAGGGCTGAATGAAGCAGCACATCTGCCTGCTATTACTTCACCATTCCAATCGACACCTGTCAGACATCATCTGGGAATCCAAAAGTAATTAAGTAATCAAGCCCACACATTACATATTTAAATGACATTAATTGCAGACACGGGTTTGAAATATTCATTCACATTAGGTGAATCATTTAGGCAGGAATCTCATCCCAGTGAGTAATCATTGAACTAATTAGGTCAGTCAATGCAAGTGAAACAATTTGAAAAGCAATTTCACTTTCCAATTAATTCTTCTTTTAAGAGAATGAAACTAATACAGGATGCAACTGTGTGATGCATTGCTAAGCATACAAATATCATTAAATGAAGAAAAAAATCAACAAAACAGAATGAACTCTTAAGGTCAAACACATTTTTCAGCATTAATCTTGAACTCCCACATTTATTAGTTTTGGAAACAGGACGTGTATTTACCAAGACGACACCTGTATGGATTTGAGAGCATCTCAGGAGCACTCTTCAGTGTTGTGGTCTGAATAGTGTCTGATAAAAGCCAAACAGTCTTTCACCTTTCTGATACAAAACAAACCATTTAGCAGAGTTCATAAGCAGCTGGAGAGTGCATAGCTCCCTCAGACACAGAACAAATAGACCTGGTGCACTCAGCTAACAGCGAGCTCTAGCACTGGGACACGCCGATGTGATGGGATATGGCATTTGAGGCAACGTCTGAAGCAAAATTGTCTAAAAGCTCATATAGACATTCTTTTTAAATGCTTTGATCAGCACAATGTATGTTCATTTTGTAACATAGAACCTTTTAGAAACCTCATTTACTTGAAGCCCAAATTTGGCAAATCACTTTAGGCTGTGACTATCAGAATAAATAATTTCACGCATTATTTGCAAATATCCATGAATATTGGATTAAAAAAATCATGACATGAATAAAGAAAACTATATAGTTTGTGATTTAGTGTAAAATACCCCCAGTACTCAACCCTCTATATTTTACTCCAGATTGCCTTCATTCAGTGTTCATCCTCCTCCTTCACTCAACCACTCACCATTCTCAGGCGTCTCAGCAGCAGAGTCCAGGGAAGACAGATGCTTTGTCCATTCATTCAATAATTACATTCCACTGGCAGCTCTTTGCAGGCTGATTATTTTGCTGTCTGTCTCTCTTTATCTGCCGGCCATCCACTCTTCTTCTGTGTTCACTCTGATTCAGGCACCGGCCCCAAGATAAGACACATCCAGTAACATCCTCCTGTCTCCTTCTACAATGAGAAAAGTCACAGTGAATGACCTGCCACATGTTGTTGGCTTGTTTAGATTCTATTCATGGACATGTGCAGCAGGAAAAACAAAAGTGAGGGGAGAGGCGGTAGAAATATGAGTAGGTAAGAACAGTGTAGCAAGAATGGAAAAAAATATTGAAAATCATTATAAACAGTCACAACACAAAGGTTATAGCACATGATTTATTGGAGAAAAGTTGTGTCCTGATCTATTTCCCGACATATCTAAGGCAGCACAAAATAGCCTACCTCTATTGAACTGTGGATATCTTTAGATTATTTATTATTCAGATATTTGGTAACGAGTACACAAGGTCTATCGAATACGTTGTTGTAGATTTTATCAATGGCAATTGTTTATTGGTGATCAAATATGGTTGCAGAGTTTTGTCGTAGGTCATTGCCAAATTTTAAATCTAGCTCAATTGTCTCATTTGAAGCTATAGCTAA